>CAJFCY010000621.1:0-11928 GCA_904066265.1 Eimeria zaria
ATATATATATATATATATATATATATATATATATATATATATATATATATATATATATATATATATATATATATATATATACATCGTTTTCTTGTTTGCCTACTTGCATTAGTTCATCTGTCGAGAGAGTGCCATCACCCTTTGTGTCGAATACTTTGAAAGACTTGATTAAGTCCGCCTCTGGATTGCTGCTGCTAAGCTTCTTGTTGACCCAGCTCTCAAACTGCTCCCAGTTCATAGTCTGCAGCAAATAGAACATAGCAGCAGAGGATCAAGCGACCACCACGGCGTTACTTTTTGTGATCGTCCCTACCGACTACCTGGCCAGTATTTATGCAGGCCTAGACTCAAGGGAACAGTGCAGTTGTTACACGAAGGGAACCCCATTCCTCTGACTCACAGCCGGGAGGCTGCTGGCTTCCTCGCCAGCCACTATAACGCCTGTAGAGCGAATAGCTAGTAACGCTTCGCTGGCGGTCAACTCTCCATCTCCATCTCTGTCGAAGAGAGCAAAGGCTTCCCGAAGGCGTGGATTTGAACTCATTTCCGAAATGCGCAAGTTCAGAGGGACCTACGGCAACCATTGCACACTTCAGACCAGCAACAGTGTAGACTATTGCGCTTCAGAGGAATATGACAACTCTAATACTTTAATATAGGCACGAAGCAACAAATTGTTGCTGCAGAACCGTGGAAGGCAACGAAATACGTTCAGCATGTACTCAGCTGTATTTACGTCGCACACTTGAAGCTGTCAGAAAAACAGAGCAATATGTTGTTCTCCGTGCTTTATACGACAGACTAAGGATATTCTGGAGTACAGCTAAAAGAAAACGATTTGTTCCTAGGGGGATATATCCACGAAAAACTGTGGAGCGCCGACAGCCATGACCGGCACGCGCGAGCAATAGACCACTGAGCACTGGCACCGAAGTTAGTTTCGGACTCACCAGGGGAATAAACAGAGAAATACGACCGGGGAGATTGAGAAAAAGTAGAAAGAGAAAATTGGAAGGTACACAACAGGCGGATTTGTTACTCAATGAACGCCGCTGAACGATACACGACGGCTCGCCGCACCCCCGGTTGGGCTGGGCCGTTGTAAACTATTTCACAGCCCGCCAACGCCCGGTCCAATTTATCTATTGTATTTATCTTGCAAGTTGAAAATTGTGGACTGTATTCAGTGCTTCCTCTGAATTAAAGGCCAGCATATCCATGCAAAGCTATGCCGGTGAACTCTAACACTCACACCGCCAGCCAACAGTCGATTGGTTGCAATGCATTGTCATGCTGTTTCCGCCTTTGCTAAGCTGCATGACCGATGCATTCTAATTGCATGTAAGCCCGTGAAAATGTCCACGGTCATGGCCCCCCATTTTCCAAAGGTGCAGGTAGAAGGGGTACCAGTTCCGATAGCCCTCCATCGTAACGGACAGTCGTGAGCTGCATTACACCACTCAAGATTTCCGTCAAAGCATGCGGCACCCTTTCCAGCCTGGAAAAGGCCTGTGCACAACGACACAATGGTCTGGGGATGGCGCATAGGGGAGGCGGCCTAAGGAGGCTCCTCAAACTTAGTGGGCGACCGCCGTTGTAGCATGCTTTAGGGGAAGTTGGGACGTGTACCCCTAGTTGCGGGCAGCGTGCCTACTAAAGTTCCAGAAAGTGCCTAAGAATTGCTTATAGTGTTGCTGCATGCAGTAAAATGTGCGTTGCAACTCTTGTCAGGTCGCCTACTCTCCCTGTAACGTGTGTCCTGAAAACTCTTCGTAAGATGCGTTAGAGATTGTTGATCGGTTTGAATGGTGAAATGCCTACCGTATAGGCAATGCTGACACTTTTTTAACCCCCGTCAGACCGCGTAGAGCTCCTTTTCGCGTACCGGATACTTCTGCTGTAGCATGCCCTATGTGCAGTTGAGACGTGTACACTGACTGGTGAGCCGACTACCAAAGGAAGTGTTCAACAATTGCCTACTGATTTAGCACATGCAGCAAAAGAGGGCTTGGGTGTGTCTAGATATGGGGTTTCCGAGTTGCAACGTGGTGCACTGCAACATATGCAGGGCTGCGTAGGCAGCCAAGCGGCAGCGCTATGGTTGCCTAGGGTTTAGGGAAGGAGGCTAGCTGCTTTTACGGACTCTTTTCTTATAGGTATTTGACTCTTTCGCAGCTCACGATAGTCATTTGATAAGATCTAGGACTCCCCTTACACTAGCAGAACTGAGAAAACTGAAGCACGGAACGTTATCGATAGAACGGTATATTGAGAAATATGAGTCACTGGTGGTCAGACGCCCAGATGTAGACCAGGAGCTCTATAGCCCTGCGATTGGTTCATCGCAGGGCTATCTCCAAGAGAGAGGCAATCCGTAATATGTTGGGCGGCAGAGAGAGAACTGTAAGGCGTTAAGGTTGAGCTTGTCCAGATGATGGAATATCTTCGCGTAAAGGAAAGAAAAAATGCAGCTTCAGCAGCTCTATCTGAGATGGGAGAAAGCGCATTTAGAAACGATTCGGATTTGGAGCCCACGGATATTAAGGCTGCGAACACCACACCAGCTTTGGTGTGGAAGCAGTAGACAACAACAGCCAATGAAATCCGCACCCAAGCAGCCGGAAAGATGTGCTGAGCAACGCATCTGCTTCTTTTGCAATAGACAAGGTCATATATTTCGCGAATGCAGACGAATGAAAAGCGCAAAGAAGTTGGAGAAGCAAGACTTTGAGCCGCGCCACCAAGGGAACAAACACAGGAATCAGGGAAACACTCGGGCCCCCACGCAGCGTGCGGCGCAGTGATGGGGCCTAAAGAGGTCATAGCCGCACCTGCAGACCACCGTCGGTTCAATTCAGCGCTTATACAAGTTCATATCAGTAGTTGCTTGCGCTGTTCAACACGGGATGCGAAGTGCACATTCTATCGGAAGCAACTGCTCGGAGGTGCAATTTAACTGTTCACTCGTTGGCGCAGTCTCTGCGACTACGTTTCGCGGATGGCATGCAGGACAGCAGAATCGGCAAAAAAATGGGTGTAAAATGTGACCATAAGTCTGGAACGGGTCACACTGCCATGATACGGGACTTCTACGTCGGACCAGTTCACCACGACATGATCCTAGGTATTCCGTGGGTGACCCAGTGGAGGGCGCGCATGCGCCCCCCTGATGACAGTGTCGAGGCCTACGTGCCAGGAAGTACTGAGAGAGTGCACCTCTCATCACTTCCAACGGCCTTTACGTCATCAACTGTACAAGGAGTCGAGGCAGTGTCTCATGGAAAGGGGAGCAAAGAGGCTCCAGCGCAGCGCAGAGGGTATATAGGATGCGATGGAGAAATGCATGCACTCCGTCGTGATGGTCTTACCAAGATCGCAGTTTTGGGGGATTCGATCCAGTTAACACCCGCGGAACAGCAGAAGTGGGCACAATTGAAGGAAGGGTTCTCAGATGTACTAAATATCAAAGAGTTACTGGCGGGCCGCCCACCTGCTGCACGCTCAATGCACCGCATCGAATTCATCCCTGAAGCAGCTCCAAGCTTTGTTCAAGATACCGGCGACCCCCTCAACTTCAGGAGGAAACTAAGAGGTAAGCAGATGAATTGTTAATAAAAGGCAAGGTTCAACCATCAACTAGTACGTTTGGACATAACTCGGTGTTGGCAAAGAAAAAGGATGGAAGGTGGCGCATGCGCGTCGACTTCAAGCCACTCAACAAAATCACGGTGAAACAGAAGTTTCCGATGCCCAGGATCGACGAAGTTCTCGATCGTTTGCAGGGTTCCGCAGTATATTCATCATTTGATTTCGCTGAGGCGTTTTTGCAGACCCCAATACAACCACATGACAGGCACAAGACTGCGCTTCATACCCGTACACGTAAACTAGAGTATACATGTATGCCCTTTGGGCTCGTGAATGCACCTGCCGAACTGCAGCGACATGTCAACCACGACTTTCTGGGACCAATCAATGAATGATGGATGATAATATACATGGATGATGTGCTTGTGCTCAGCTGCAATCTACAAGAGAACTTACAGCATTTGCGACGTGCTCTGCAACTGCTTCGCGAGAAGCAACGGTTTGTGAAAGCACAGAAGTGCTCGTTTTTCATGAAAACAGTCAGCGTTTTAGGATTCCGTGTCTCTGCAGCAGGAGTTGAACCGGACCCAGAGAAGATAGATGCGATTGGAGCGTGGCCCCTACCCCTGTACGCCAGGCCGGAAGTACAGTAGTTTCTCGGCCTCGCCTCCTACTATCGCAACCTCATTCATGGATTCGCTCGTATTGCTGCCCCTCCAATGGATCTACATAAAAAGGACAAGCAGCTTGTTTGGACGGAGTGTAACGAGAGTCCTTGATCTTTGATAAGATCAAAGACTCTAGAGGACTATCGTGAGCTGTGAAAGAGCCAAATACTTATAATAAAAGAGTCCGTAAAAGCAGCTAACCTCCTTCCCCAGACATTAGGCAGCAATAGCGCTGCCGCTCGACCGCCCACGCACGAGGAGTTGGGGCAGCCCGGCATGTGCTGCAGCGCACCTCGCTGCAACACGTGCTGCTCGGCAGCCCCATATCTAGACACATCCAAGCCCCCTTTTGCTGCATGTGCTAACTCTATAGGCAATTGTTGAACACTTCCTTCTCCGTTAGTAGGTAGTCGGCGCACGAGTCGGTGTACATGTCTCAACTGCACGTAGGGCACGTCTCGACTCCAGGTAGAGCGCGTCTCAATTGCACGTAGGGCATGCTATATCTGCCCCCTCACGCCTGCAGAGCGCACACGCCCTCGTGTGAACTGGCAAGGGACGAATAGAAAAACAAGAAAGGGAAAAAAGGGTGGGAATGGCGTGGAGAGCCTAGGAGCGCTCTACGTGAACAACAGCGCCGCAGCGACTCCCGTCTAGAGTCGCTGTCGACTCGAAGCGGGGAGTGGGGAGCTCGGATTTAGGGTTTAGGGTGAAGAAGCGCCTGCAGATACTTTGTAGGCATAGACTTGCGGAGTTGCTCCTCAGAGACCCATTCTGTAGGCTTGCCACCTGCCCACCGAAGAAAGTATTCCTGTTTGTCCTGACTTTTGCGAGTTGTTAAACGAGTGCTGAGGATCTCCGTTTCCTCCACTTGCTCCCTTGTCCTGTGATGCTCCTTTTGTTGAGTGCGGAGAGTACGAGGAAATCTAGGAGGTTCCCCGAACTTCTTTAGAAAACCAGCATTTATCGTATGGTGACATCTCCAGTTTGGTGGTAAATCCACCATATAGGCCAATGCATTGACACGAGAACAGACCGCGAACGGTCCTAGCCAGAGCAAAGCAAACTTCGTCGGTTGCTCGCCCCCCTTTGCGCTACGGGGGGCTTGCGAATCCACAGGAACCAGGTCGCCTGGGTTGAAAGTGGTCGCCGAACGTCGTTTGTCGTAATTTCTAGCCTGGCGTTTCTGTGTTTTTCCCATACATTCCCGCGATGCTGCTAGCAGTGTGCGAAAGTCTGACGCCGCATTTATACGGGGCTGGCTGCCGACAGCCAGGTCCAAGACTGGGTCAGTCAACGGCGCTTCGGTGTAAACGAGAGATGCCGGAAGGAAACGCTAAGCAATATAGAATGGGGGCAACCTCTTATGGTGCTAGACAAAGTGTGGAATACGCAAAGTTTACGCTCCAGCTTTGTACACGGACAGACCCTTTGCTCAAAATGCCCGATCATGCTTAAGCGAAGCCTGGTGGGGTCAGCACAAAAGTTCTCCGGGGGCAGTATCTGTTTGGATACCTATAATGAGCCCTGTAGTCAAGAAACATGCATGCATCTTCACAAATATCAGTAGTTTATGCGTGGGAACACTTCCACGGCAGGACAATTGCAGAGTATTCCGACTCTTACACGGATATGGGCAGTACCTTAGTGGAGTTCATTCTGTATTTGTTATCAATAATGGGCTGTTAGACCATTAACGGTCTCGCGGATAGGCGCAGCATGTACTCGCACTCCAAACCCATTTCGAGTTCAGCTGCAGCAGAGGGATTTCTTCCTTTGCCAGCTAATAATATCTGTAAGTTTTCCAACTTTTCGAATTGTACTGCCACTAAAAAAGACCAAAGGTCCGTTAGGCATTCTGGCGCAAATTCCTTGGACGCCTAAAATTAATTTGGGGCATAATATGACCACCCTAAACCACCCCAAAGCAAATGGTCAAACTGAATGCACCAAAAGTAGAATTATGCAGCAATTACTGTTCCGTGACAAGCACAAATTCATTGAAAGAGCTTGATTTCTTTTCTTGTGAGGAATGGGTTTATCATGAAACTGTGTTTTACCCATCGTTCTCTGTTTTCGCGCTTCCCTAGTCTACACCGGAACAGCCTTTTTTTTCCGCCGTTGCCCCTGATTGCTGGAAGATGGAGCTGTACTTCAATAACTGCGGTCTTCCACAAGCAGTTTGCAACGGACCGGAAATGTATGAATATAGCTCAAGGAAGCCAGACCAAAATCTAAGACAAACGGCATTCATCAGTCACTTTTAAGACAGGTGGCTTGGTTAGAATAGAGGTCTGGATTTGAGAAGTGAGCAGTTGCCAAGTCAGTACCGCCCCCGACTAAACATTTATTTTTCCCATATTTTGGGTCGGCGCTTAATCTTCCCCGGCGGCTCCCTCTCAACCATGCTGTGCTACGAAGTGGAATGAGGTCAAGGGGTGTCGTTCTTGATCTCAGTTTAGGACGGTCATGAGCTGGCAAATTATTGAATTACTCGATATAGGCTCCGCAAAAGCAGCTGCTCCCCATCCAATACCCTCGTGCCCATGGTACAGCCGTCACAAGCCACCGATGATGGTGAGGTGAGGAGGCTTGTAAAGGCTGTAGCGCACCTTCGTGCACTTCCTTCTGGAAGGCACCCCAACATACTACACCCAAGCTCTCTTCCAATGAATGGGCTAAGACAGCAGAGGACTGCTGAACACTTACATGACCTTCTGTACATGAGTAAACACTTCGACCACCTTCCACAGAAACTATGGTACAGTAGTAGCCAGCATAACCCGAAATCCGAGCTAACTGTCCTCCCGTTCTCTGCAATGGTTGTCCGGTTGTTCATTGACTTACCCAGTTGAAAGCTCTGAGCTTGACAACCAAATGGCAAATCCGCTGGAAAACCCTAAAATTCCTACACTACATTTTGAAAAGGAAGACGGTAGATCAACCATAGTTGATCTGCTACTGTGCCCCGGTCACCCGTCAAAGCGCAAGACGCTCAGCACTAAAATCGGCAACTCGGCCACCCCAAGGAACCAAATTTCAAATTCCTTCAAATGCGCTATGTTAGGCTCTGACCGAGTTTGTAAGGCTTCCAAGATGCTACGTATGGCAAGCCAACAAGGGTAAAAATGCTGGATACTGTTCACGTGCATATTCCCCGCATCGAAGAACGACTCCGGGAAGCAACTGAACACGCTTTTGACAAGGGTAAAAATGCTGGATACTGTTCACGTCCATATTCCCCGCACCAAAGAACGACTCCGGGAAGCAACTGAACACGCTTTTGAGCAACTGGCTCGGCGACAACTGGCCAGCACACGAGAAATAGCACAACGAATTAAATTTCTCGCTGAAGCGGTACCCTTGACTAAAGCATCAAAGGCTTCCAACCGTATTCTTACGGGTGGCTATCTGCGCTGTGGAATGTGCTCCGTCCATCGTCCGGGTCCTGACAGAGACTGGAGCTTCTCCAAGGAGATAGGGCCTACGAAGATGCTGCTCCATTTGCATGCGATTCTGAAGTACACAAACTTGGGGAACGGGGCTCAGTAATTTCCTTCAGAGCTGCAGAAGTCGCCGCGTCGATTACAGACTGTCCCGCGGTGTCCTTTGGCGGTTCAAATACTACAGAGGTAACTACGCCACTAACAGAGTCACGCACAATACTCCGGCTGCTCAGCTTCAACCCTTCCTCTCCTACTAAAATGGAATCAAGACTCCCCTTGGGCACTAGAAGCTTGGGGAGGCTTCCTGCTCCCGACGGTGCAGGCTTTTCAAAGAACTTGTCAGAGGATGACCTGTCTCTGCGCAGCGCCAGCAGCCCTGAGAGAGCGGCCGACTGCGCCGAAGAAGCAGATGATGATGCACGTCCAAGAGTTGGAATCGGCGGAGGCATCTGCTGCGACGAGATGCAGCTGTTCCTCGTCTCGCCTTCCCCCTTGTCGACCTCAGTGGGGATATCAGGAAGAACAGATCCCCCAGTCAAAGTGGCGGAAACAGAACTTGAAGACGAAGCTCGCGAGGGCTGTCTTGCCTCCAAACCCGAACTCCCAGTTGAATGCTCCGCAGTAGCCAACTTCTCCAAGGTCTGCCCGGGCTCACCGAGACTGGGAAGTGGCTTCGGTAGGCTCGGACTGTTAAGCTGCAGAGAAGCCGGGGTCGCACTGCTGATACTCTCGGAAGAATTCTCTAGCTTTAGCGGTGTGGGCTGCAGAGACTCCACTCCCGCAGGCAGCTTAATGGAGCCCCCATAATGCTCTGGAGACTGCATTGAAGTAGATGACTCACGGGGACGCCCTCCTGCGTCCTGCCGGGGAGCACTTGACGGAAGGCTGAGAATGGTAAGTGGCAAGTGACGCTCCATCCGTTCCTCAGGCGACCGTTCTGGCAGCGAATGCGAACCTTTGTGGGGCTGCGATTCCTGCGCTAAAGGACAAATCCGCCGCAGCAACATTCAAAAAAGTTCGTCCAGAGTAGCAGAGGCTGTCATGTGAAACGGAAACGCAAAAAGCATGAAGCGCTGCCGCCAGACACCACGAGACACACAATGCTACTGCATGGCCCATCCCTGTCTCCCAGGCTGCATCTTTAACTGCGTGCTTACAAATAAAATACAATGTGTTACTATGAGATGTGTATACGTGAAGCCGAGGCATAGATGCTTTAAAATGACTTAGATAAGCTGCAGACAGATACGCAAGGGCGGATATTGAATCACCTTCATTCCCGCTGTGGGATCCAATAGTCATACGCCCTTGGGGAAGCGCAGTGTCAATAATGATTTCTTCCATTCTTCTCAGATCGCGAAGGTATAGATGCGTGTCTCTTGCAGCCGGCCCTACTCCATACTCAGTCTCGACCCTCGCAATAGCATAGCGGAGGAGGAGGTACTTGCCCTGTGCAGGTGCCATGCCATCAGGAATGCGCGGCCTGTCGGCTTCTGCTTGCTTGCTGTCCGACCTAAAATACCTGAAAAACTGCTTCTCGACAAACCCGGGCCCATCCCCGCTAACAACAAGGTCCGTGGCGCACCTAATGAGCGCTAGTGCCTCCGCAGCCGAAGAGCCTGCAAACAAGAACGCCCCAGTAACAATTTCCTGGAACATTATTGCCCCAACTATGTACAAATAGGTTAGTAAAAGTCGCATAGCTAATTCTAGCTAAACCTAAAAGGCGCACGGCAAAAGGCTGCTGGTGCTCACGGTTCGGATCCTCCTTCCGCTTGGAACTGCTCTCGTCTGCCAGCACATGAGTCTCGTTCAGGACAAGTGGGCGCACAAGCAAGTTCCACTCCGGCTCTCGAAAGGGTATGGCAGTACACAATGGTCGATGGGCTTGGCTAGCGTTGTAGGACACCCCAGCGAG
Organism: Eimeria zaria; assembly: GCA_904066265.1. NCBI lineage: Eukaryota > Apicomplexa > Conoidasida > Eucoccidiorida > Eimeriidae > Eimeria > Eimeria zaria. Next base: position 9,621 of record CAJFCY010000621.1, read on the forward strand.
GTGCGGCCCGGCAAGGTGGGTCCTAGGAAAACCATCTGCTGACTGCGGATCCCTCGTTCGAACGTTGGCAGTAAAAAGGGCTGGGGATCCTCCTGCAAGCTTCCCCGTAGGTCCCAGCGTGCTGTAAGGCCTCTCAAGGCTACATGACTCAGTCTCAGAAGTCCTGCAGAACTGTTCCCCTGGAAGAGATAGAGAGGAAATGCCCGTCGAGGGTCTGGATGTCACGCCTTCCTTGACTCCCGATAAGGCACGCGACGTTCTACCCTGCATGCAGACGTCTCCGCGTTTCCCAAAGGGAGCAGCAATTGCAGTGTCTTCCATGCTAGTGCTGTATCTCTCGACTTCCACATGACAGTGCCGTGATGGGCTAGGTGCCACCTGGAGAAGTCCTTCGGGATTCGTCCCCACGCTCTTCGTTGTGTCGTCCACGGGCACAACTTTCGGAGTAGGAGGCCCCGCAATTCGTCTCTGCTGCCTCCTTCCACACTGCATTGTTTGGAACGGAATACTAGTGCACCACTTGAGCGGCCCTCGTTGGTCCATCCCTTTTCCCTGTTTCTGTTGAAGCGATCCATCTGACCCTGGAAGCACCGCTTGCCCCTCGGAACCGCTGCGATGAGTAATGTGCAAAGGGGATTTGCAGTCACTGGGAACTGAGTTCCAGCTGTTTGTATCAACTTCGGCGTATGGAAACTCCTGCAGAAAATCACAAGGTTAAAAAGTGCAGAACGCGTACTTCCATTCCTGCACTCTCAGAACAGCAATGCCACTGCAAATGCCATGCAACTCTATGTCCCACCACTTCCCCGTAAAGAACCCCCCGTTCTGCTGCGTCCTTATCTTCTAGAGTTTTGCGCCTGTGCAAAAGGCCAATAGCAGTTGCAATGCGCTGGGCGAGCAACTGGAATCTGGGGCTTGAGTCTTGAATTGCATTAAGGGCCTTGCAAACTGTCTCTGCACACTCTATGCTGCCTGCCGTAAGTCGCTGCCGGGTCCCTAGAGCCTCCTCGAAGTGTCGCAGAAGCGCATGCGCGATGCCAATATATCCCTGGACCACCGCTTCGTCTATCGAGTGGCTCGCCGCTGCACAGCCCACGACAGAAAGTGCCACAAAAACAATTTCTCCTTAAAAAACCCGCCACGTTTTAACCACAAATCAGCTAACATCCACACGGCAAGGGTATACAGCACCTTGCATCTTCCTCCGTACAGCCATGCAGAACTAGCTTTCAGCCACATTCCTCAGCGTCCCGACAAAGAACATTGCTAAGCATATGCAGCTCATTTAATTGTCGTGCAACCCCTTAAAAAGCAGTATGAAGAAGCGCTACGATACTCTCTCCTTATGCCAAGATATAAAGTAGTCCACCATCTCTCCAAACAACAGGGAACTGTACTATACTCAGCATTCCGCAGAGCTCTGGGCATGGAGATAAGGGCGTACATTGCGCACTGCAAGAAAATGCTACACCCTGCCCCTTACATCTGAGTTCACCGCCTGTGGCTGGTTTCTGTCCATCTAAACAGGAGTCCGTTTGACCCCACTCCACCTCTACCTTCGGAGAGAGCGGCTCCTCGGGTAGTGCAAAGGCAGCAGCGTCTTCACCAACCCTCTCGCCTTCAAGACATTGACTGTGCCGACTGCATGCTTCACTTGAAGGATGAGATGGCATTCTAGAGGACTCCTAACACAGAAGGAGGAACACACACAGGCACCTAACCGGTCCATTAACCATAATCAATACATCGAAAACAATAGTAGAGGTATAACGCGCGCTCAGAGACAGGTCCAGATATGATGCATGGTACAAGCAGACATAAGTCAAGCGCACATCTCTAAGAACAAGAAGCATGATGAAAAGGCAGACGAACCCTAGTATGCTCTTCTAAGGCCGCCTCGTGCTGGGAATCTGCCATTGAAGTGCCTCCTATCCTATCGGACACTCCGCATGTTTTAGGCTGCCGTAGCGGAGCTGCATCCTTACAAGGTGCTCCTCTGCGAGGATGCCTCGTGGATCCCCAGGGGCCGCCCTGCCGGAAGTCCCTAAACAGAGGCGGCGCGGGGGCTCGGCGGCGCTCCACATCATCGTAGTACTTTGAGTCTGCAAACGAAAAAGGACGTTCTACGCAGAAGCGTGTGTCCATAGGGCTGTATGCCGTTGGTTCTTAGTAATAATGATCCTGCTACAATATATTTGTGGCAGAAATATAGATGCATGAAGTGTACCAGCGCCAGCAGCGGCACTTCTTTCAAGTAATCGCAGCCATACGCACATAGCTATATGCATATATACACACACACATGCAC
>CAJFCY010000622.1:0-11918 GCA_904066265.1 Eimeria zaria
ATATATATAGACTTTCTATGAGCTCTGCTTTTAGTAATATATTAGTTTTATTAGTTGAGTTTGATATGTAGGGTTTAGCGGCTAAGCTTAACGGCTTAGGGTTTAGGGTTTAGGGTTTAGGGTTTAGGGCTTTTAGGGTTTAGGGTTTAGGGTTTAGGGCTTAGAGCTTAGGGCGTAGGGTTTGTTGTTTAGGGTTTAGGGTTTGATGATGGGAATGTAGACATATGCTGTGAAGACAAACAACAGAAACAAAATATTTAAGGGTTTAGGGTTTAGGGTTTAGGGTTTATATACACACATGAAGAGGTATAAGCAAATAGAGAGACACTCATTAATTAGAAGAGGAGACAGGTTAATTAAAGGAGACAGATGGCGGAGACAATCGGAGACAGCTACAGCCTCCAGCAAATCTGTGTATGTATGTAGCTTAGGTAGCTGCAGCCAGCTAGCTATGCATCGCTAGCTGCTGCTGGCTAGCCGTAGCTAGCTGCTGCTGGCTAGCCGTAGCTAGCTGCTGCTGGCTAGCCGTAGCTAGCTGCTGCTTGAATTGCTGTGTTGTCTCCACCCCTTTCGTCTCTATTTGCACCCCTTTGGGTAGCGACAGTCTGGCGTTTGCTGCTCTTGCGGCTGCTGCTGCTGCTGCTGCTGCTACTACTACTACTATTACTACTGTTGCTGCTGCTGCTGCTACTACTACTACAACTACTGGTGCTGCTGCTGCTGCTGAGGGGAACAACCATCTAAGTATCAACAGCTAATGAAGGAGAGACGGCTAAGTTGCTGTTGAGTGTATAGTTGAGGAGACAGTTGCTAACAGCAGCTGTCTCCTGTCTCCCTCACACGGAGAGCTGCAGCAGCACATACAGCAACTGCTGCTGACGGTGTACAGACACTGAGGGCCCTGCTGTTGCTGCTGCTGCTAGTACTGCTGCTGCTGCTGCTACTACTACTACTACTGCTGCTGCTGCTATACCTGAGTTTTGTGGAGCCCAGCAAGGCTTCAGTGTTGCCGTTGCACATGCATCATAGAATGAAACGGAGACACCGAGGCAGCTGTCTCCTTCATCATGAATAAGGAGACACCTGCTGCTGACTGTCTGCCGGTCTCTGCTGTCTCCTTGTCTATATAACTACAGAGGAGACACCTGCTGCAGACTGTCTCCTTCCTGTCTCTCTTTTGCAGTGTATGGACACCTGCTTCCACTTCTTTGTTTGTATTTACTCGCCCCCCTATATATATATATATATATATATATATATATATATATATATACTCTAAACCCTAAACCCTAGCAATGCACATATGCATGTGTATGTTAGCTATACTAACTGTCTCCTTTTGTGTTGTGGGGTGTCTCCTCAGTTGGTGTATAAACTCTAACAAACCTGAAAGGAGACAGGCTGCTGTCTCCTTTATAAGAGACCCTAATAACAATAATAACAATAATAATAATAATAATAATGATAATAAATAAAATTAAATAAATAATAATAATAATATTATTGTTGTTGTTGTTTATTTTATTGTAATTGTACAAGGAGACACCTCAATGCTGCCGGCGTTGTGTCTCCAAGGAGACACTTGAGCTGCTCAGGAGACAAAACAACGGCGCAAACTGCTGCTGCTGTTGCTGCTGCTGCTGCTGCTGTTGCTGCTGCTGCTGTTGCTGTTGCTGCTGTTGTTGTTGCTGCTGCTGCTGCTGCTGCTTCTCTCCCTAAAGAGTGAGAAAGCAGCTGTTATGTTGCAGACACATGCTGTCTCTATCTTAGCTGTTACAGCTGCATATAAGACAAGCTGCTGCTGAGCTGTCTGTACACCCTGCAGCAGAAGGCTTGTGTTGTTGAATATTAAAAGAAGTTAAAAGGAGACAACACAAACAAAATACAGCAAGAGAAGGAGACAGATAATAACAAGGAGACACTTGGAGACACCCCACAGCAGCAACACCCTGTCTCCTGTCTCCTCTCTGCTTCGTTGTCTCTCTACCTGTGTCTCCCATTCAGCATTGCTATAGATATTGCTGCAGCGCATAGCAGCAGATACTGCTGCTATCTATCAGCAGCAGCTGCTGCTGCAGCACTTGCATGCATGCAACTGCTGCTGCAGTGCTGCAGCAGCTGCCAATCTGCATGCAGTTAAGGCTTCTGAGCCCCATCAGGAGACACACCTTCACTGCAACCCCCACAAGCTGCTGCTGCTGCTGCTGCTGCTGCTGCTGCTGCTGCTGCTGCTGCTGCTGATTCCTCATTGGCCTGCTGCTGCTCCTTTGCGGCAACGACCACTTGTGCTTCATGAGCTCCAGCAGCTGCTGCTGCCGTCACTGCTGCTGCTGCTGCTGCTGCGGCGGCGGCGGCGGTGTCTTCAGCTGCAGCCTCTGCTACTTGTGTTTCTGGTTGCTGGGAGTTAAGTGTGTCTCTCAAGGGTCTCCATGCAGCAGCAGCAGCAGCAGCCATCTGCGTCTCTTGACTCTGTATCAGTGCCTGCTGTTGCTGCTGCTGCTGCTGCTGCTGCTGCTGTCGAAGAGACTCAACAGCAGCTGTCCCCTCAGCCCGCGGAAACTCTGCCGCATGCCGAGCTGCAGCGCCAGCAGCAGTAGTAGATGCTTCGCGCTGCTGCTGCGATGAATCTGCTGCTGCTGCTGCTACTGTTGTTGCTGCTGCTGCTTCATTTGCTGTGTCTTCAGTAACACCGCCTGCAGCAGCTGGTGCAGCAGCAGTCGGTGCAGCAGCAGCAGCACTTATGGCTGCAGCCGGGAGTGTTGCTGCCTTTGGTGCAGCCCCAGTCGCAGGCGCTTCAGAGGCAGCAGCGGCAGCAGCAGCTGCAGCAGCAGCGGCAGCAGACGGCGGCAGCGCCATAGACAAAGCAGCAGCAGCAGCAGCAGCCGAAGCAGCATTTGCAAGAAGAGGAGACCCCTGAGGAGGCGGAAGAAGGGTAGACCCAGGAGAGCAAAGCAAACCCCCGACTGCTGCTGCTGCTGCTGCGGCGGCAGCAGCCGCCGGCGCTGCTGCTGAGGATGCTGCTGCTGCCGTTGCTGGTGCTGCCGTTGCTGGTGCTGCTGCTGCTGCGGCTGCTGCTGCTGCTGGGAGCAGCTGCGACACGGCTGGCGCGGCTGCAGGACGCAGAATACTACCAGCTGGCGAGTGCGCAGCAGAAAGGGTTCCTAGCTGCTGCTGCAGTGCTGCTGCTGCTGCTGCTGCTGCTGGATGCCCTGCTGATGCAGCCCGCTGCAGCTGCTGCAGTGCTGCTGCGCTGCTGCTGCTGCTGCTGCTGCCCTCGCTGCTTAAAGCTGCCAGTCGGGCAGCCATCTGTACCCCATCCTGATGCTGCTGGATTTGCTGTATCTGCTGCTGGATCTGTTGGTGTCTTTGCTGCAGCACTTGCTGCTGCATGAGCTGCTGCTGCAGCAGCCTCTGCTGCAGCAGCGGTGCAGTGAACTGAGTTGTGCCTCCTAACCGTCCTTGCAGGTGCTGCTGCTGCAGCTTTGTCTGCAGCTGCTGCAGCTGCTGCAGCTGCTGTAGCTGCTGTAGCTGCTGAGCTTGTTGCTGCGATGGTGTTTGTTGTTCTTGAGGCTGCTGCTGATTTTGTTGCTGCGACTGTATCTGCTGCTGCTGCTGCTGGAGCTGCTGCTGCTGCTGCTGTTGCTGCTGAAGCTGCTGTATCTGCATCTGTTGCTGCTGCTGCACTTTGACTTGCAAATGATGCAGCTGAAACTGCTGCAGCAGCTGCTGCTGTCTAGCCTGCAGCAACTGCTGCACTGATGTAGCATTGATCCCTGCCGGAAGGCTGCCCGGCTGTTGCTGCTGCTGTTGCTGCTGCTGCTGCTGCTGCTGGATCTGCTGCAGCAGCTGGAGTTGCTGCTGCGTGTACTGCTGTTGCGACGTCTGACCCAAGATTTGCTGAATGCCTGCCGGCAGCTGGCTTTGCTGCTGCTGTTGCTGCTGCTGTTGCTGTGTTTGCTGTTGCGGTTGCTGCTGCTGCTGCTGCTGCTGCTGCCCTTGAACTGTCGCTGCCGGTAGAGAAGCAGCGCGCTGCTGCAACAGCAAGAGCTGTTGCTGCTGTGATGCGTGCTGCTGCAATTGTTGGTGACGCTGCTGCAGTATGAGTTGCTGCTGTTGCAGCTGTTGGCTAACCCCTTGGGTCTTCGATTGCTGCTGCTGGGTTTGGATGTGCTGCTGCAGCAGCTGCTGCTGCAGCTGGTGCTGCAGAAGCTGCTGCTGCAGAGGTGCATATGCTGGTGGCCTTGAAGGTGAGGGAGCCTGCTGCTGCTGCTGGGTTGCGGAGCCGCTGTTGCTGCTGTTATTGTTGCTGCTACTGCTGCTACTGCTGCTGCTGCTGCTGCTGCCACCGCTAGGGGACTGAGCCGCTGCTGTTGCTGCTGCTGCAGCAAGTATCCCTACTGCTGGCGCCTGCTGTAGCTGCTGCTCGGATCTGTTGCCTTCGGCAGCCGACGACGAGCTGCTGCTGCTGCTGCTGCTGCTGCTGCCAGCAGCTGTCTGTACACCCCCTGCTGCTGCTGCAACACCAGTACGGCCCCAAAGAGGAAGCCCAAGAAGCAGCTGCTTTGTCTGCATCAGTGGGCTACGGGCAGCAGCAGCAGCTGCTGCTGCTGCTGCTGTAGCTGCTGCACTGTTTGCTGCTCCAGACGGAGTCATATTGCTGCTGCTGCTGCTGCTGTTGCTACTGCTGCTGCTGCCGCCAGCTGACCCGCCACCACTCCACGCTGCCGTGTTTCCCCCCGAGAGCAGCAGAGGCCCTGCTGCAGTAGCACCAGCAGGTGCTGCCGCAGCTGCTGCTGCTGCTGCAGCTGCTGCTGCTATTGAGAGAGGCCCCTGAAGCTGCGGGTTGTCTGTTCCCTGTGTTGCTGCTGCTGAGCTGCCGCTTCTGTGGCTCGGTGTCAACCCCAGCTGCTGCAGCGCGGCCTTTGTTGCTTGCTGCTGCTGAGTTGCTGCAGCAGCAACCGCTGCTGCTGCTGCTGCTGCTGCTGCATTCGGTACTGTGTTCTGCTTCAAAGCAGCAGCACTTGCGTTGAAGGCAGCTAAGTGGGAAGCTGTGAGGCCTGCTGGCAGCAAGATCTGCTGCTGCTGCTGCTGCCTTGAATGGTCAGCTGGTGTTGCTGCTGCTGCTGCTGCAGAGCCCTGCAGCAGCGGGGACAATCCCACAGGAGCATTTGCTGCAACAGCAGCAGCAGCAGCAGCAGCAGCAGCAGGCAGCAGACCCCTCCTAGGTACACGAGCAGCAAAGCGGGAAGCAGATCGTGTCAGGCGCGTACTGGAGCGCAGGGCACAGCTGCTGCTGCTGCTGCTGCTGCTGCTGCTGCTGCTGTTGGCTGGTGCATCGGAAGCTTCGGCTGCAGGTGGTGCAGTTGCTGCTGCTGCTGCAGCAGATACAGCAGCAGCTGCTGCTGCAGCTGCTGCATCTGTCTGTGTTTGGCCAAAGCCTCCAACTGCTGCAGCAGGCGACGCAGCAGCAGCAGCAGCAGCAAACATGCTACTTCTCGAGCGCTGGCGCAAGCCCCTTCTGCTGTTGCTTCGGGTTGTTAGCTGCGTCCTTCCCAGCAGCTGCTCCTGCTGCTGCTGCAGCAGCAGCTGCTGCTGTTGCTGTTGTTGTTGCTGCTGCTGCTGCTGCAGCGCGAGACTTGCTGCATCACCAGCGCATGCATCTCCATTCCATGACAGCAAATACTGGTCGGCTTCCTCCATTGCTGCCGGCTGATGCTGCTGCTGCGGTTGGTGCTGCTGCTGCTGCTGCTGCTGCTGCTGTTGTTGTTGCTGTTGCTGCTGTTGGTCCTCTGAGACAAGCGACTGCAGCACAGGCGATGAAGATTCTGTCTTTCGCTCCGACGTGGCTGCTGCTGCTGCTGCTGCTGCTGCTGTTGCTGCTGTTGCTGCTCCGGAAGCAGCAGCTCGGTTGCTGCTGCTTGGAGCTTGCGACGAAACGTTTGGGGCTGGAGGAGCTGCAGCAGCAGATGCTGCTGGTGCTGCAGCACCTGCTGCTGCTGCTGCAGCTGCAGCACCTGCTGCTGCTGCTTCGTCTGCCTCTCCTGGTCTGCGGCGTTTGCTGTCTCTCTGTCGTCGCTGCGAGGCCTCTTGCTGCTGCTGCAGCAGCCTCTCTCTCTCTTCCCTCTGCTGCTTCCGCTTCTGCAGCATATCATGATGCAGCTGCTGCAGCTGCTGCTGCTGCTGCTGCAAGAAGGCCTCCAACTCCTGCTGCTCTTCTTCCCTGTCTGCTTCACGTAGCTCTTCAGCAGCAGCAGCAAGCAGCTCGTACCGCTGCTGCTGCACCTCACCCAGCAGAGACAGCAGCATCTGCCGTTGCTGCAGCTTTGCTGCTAAGTGTCTCCTCAGCCACCAGCCTCTCACCAGTCTTTCTGTCTCCGACTGCAGCACGAAACCTCCACCTCCTGCTCCTGTTGCTGCTGAAGCAGCAGCAGCAGCAGCACCTGCTGTTGCTGCTGCGCCCCCCGGAGTTGCATGCTCGCTGTCATCGGCGCCGTTTAAACTTTCTGCTGCATCCCTCTTAACCTCTCCTGCTGCTGCTGCTGCTGCTGCTGCTGCTTCTGCTGTAGCTTCTACTGGAGAGGTTGCTTCTGTAGTGCTTCCTGCTGCTGCTGCTGCTGCTGCTGCTGCTGATGCTCCTGATGCGTCTGAGTCGGCACCATCATCGGTTGCAGTGGCGTCTCGAGCTGCTGCACCTCGTTGATGGCTCTGCTGCTGCTGCTGCTGTTGCTGCTGCTGCTCATGCTGCTCCGCCTGCTCTTGCTGCTGCTGCAGTACGAATGCAGCCCTAGGGGAAACACCTGGCCTGTGTTGCGGTGTACCTGCAGCAGTGGTGGTATTGCTGCTGCTGCTGCTGCTGCTGTTACTGTTGTTGTTATATGTTGCACTGAATGCCTGTGTTGCTTGTATACGCAGCTCACGTGCATGCAGCAGCTGCTGCCGCCATTGCTGCTGCTGCTGCAGCACAAGCCGGCGTATGTGCGGAGCTATGCGGGCGAAGGAAGGGAAGCGGTCGTTAGGCACGAAGGGCCAGCGCCGGCAGGCACGCTTCTTTGAGGTCGCCATCAGCTGCTGCTGCTGCTGCTGCTGCTGCTGCAGCAGCTATCGCTGCTGCTGCTGATGATTGTGATAATGCTGCTGCTGCTGTTGCTGCTGCTGCTGCCAACGCTGCCGCTACAAGAACACGGAGAACCCCCCTCGCTGACCCATGGAGGCAACGGATGAACGGTTAGAAGCAGCAGCACATAAGAAGCTTAATACACGTTCGAGTGCTGCTGCTGTTGCTGCTGCAGCGATAACCGAAGCTGCATGCAGCAACAGCAGCAGCAGCAGCAGCAGCAGCAGCCTGCCCTGCAGGCTGCGAAGATGACTCGCGTTGCTGCTGTTGGGTTCTGCAGGTTCTGTAGCCCTGATGCCAATAGGGTTGGTAATTAGCTGCTCAGTTGTTGCAGCAACGGCAGCAGCAGCAGCAGCAACAGCAGCAGCAGCAGCAGCAGCAGCAGCAGCTGCCGCTGCTCTCAGCCCGTGTTGCGCTGCAGTACCCGCCTTCGATACGTTATCTCTCTCCTTGACTCCGTCTTAGCCAGCATTTGCTTCTCTTGCTGCTTCAAGTTAACAGGAGTTGCTGCTCAGCAGCAGCAGCTGCTGCTGCCTTGGCGAGCAGATGGGGGCTGCATGCAGCAACAACAGCAGCTGCTGCTGCTGCTGCTGCTGCCGCTGCTGCAGCAGCTCCCGTTGCCTGCTCTGCATGCAGCAACACAACATGCGTCGGAATCCTTATATTTTATATTTTTAAAATAAAAAAATTAATATAATGATAAAATTAATAATATATATGTTATTCCAACACTACTTGTAGCTACACAAACACAGGCAGCAGCTGCTACTTATTGTTTCTCCTTCGCTAGTATGCATGCAGAGAGCAGCAGAATTAATAGTTTTATAAAATGAGGTGTATGTACAACAAAGATAACAAATAAAGAGAAAGAGGAGATGCATGCAGCACCACAAACATACTCAATCTATAACGCCAGCCCCGTTGCGCATACTGCATGCACAGACAGAGCCTCATACTGCACAGTAGGTAGTGGGAGCAGCAGCTGCTGCTGACGCTGCTCCTGCTGCCTCTCCTGCTGCTGCTGCATGCACGTCACGTCTACAGCTAGAGGCGGTACTTGAGCTGCGTCTACAACCCCTCGTGCTACATGAAATGCTACCAGTCTTATCTGTGGATGCTTGCAAGGAGACTGCTTAGTTGGGAGCTGCTGCTGGCTGCAAAGGTGTCATACCAGCATTCACAAGATAAGAAGTTAAATACAAGGAGTTTAAACCTCTGGACAGTCCCTGGGCTGTCTGAGTTTAGAGACACTACAACATGAAACTGGTGATGCGAGCAGGATTCGATCTGCAACGCCTTGAAACTTTCCTTGCTGCAACGGTGGCTGCAAGGCAGCACCGCTCGCAGGCATTGCCTAGTTACATTTTGTTGCATGCACTAACACGATAGACAATTCTTAGCGTCTTCTTTATCGGCCCTCAGTAGCCAGCTTGCACGGGAGAAGTCCATCTAACACAAACTTTAGATAGACTGTGCTGCAATGATAGGTAAAGTTTACAGTTGGTGAGGAATACACTTCTCTTTCCGGGTGCCAAAGCCCTGGCACTGGTTGAAACTGACAGCAAGGTGGGGCTCATTTCCTGCGGTACGGTGGGGAGATCCAACCGATCTGCTGCCCTGCCATACGGGTAATGAGAATCGCTGTAACGAGAATCCTTGATCTTATCAGAGGACTATTGTGAGCTGTGAAAAGGCTAAAACTTATAAGAAAGGAGTCCGGAAAAGCAGCTGGCCTCCTTCCCCAGAGCTTAGGCAACCATAGCGCTGCCGCTCGGCTGCCTACGTACGTGGAGGTGGGGCAGCCCAGCACGTGTTGCGGCGCACCTCGCTGCAACACGTGTTGCATGGCAGCCCCATAACTAGACACATCCAAGCCCCCTTTTGCTGCATGCACTAACTCAATAGGCAATTGTTGAACACTTCCTTCTCCGTTAGTATGTAGTCCGCGCACCAGTCGGTGTACATGTCTCAACTGCACGTAGGGCACGTCTCAACTGCACGTAGGACATGCAACACTTGCAACATCCGCAAAAGCTGATATTCATTCAGAAGCGGTTCATATTACCAGGGTCTGCTACCTCTACAGTGAAAGTGTTCTGGTCGAGGCAATCAGAAACGCTGGTCTGGCGCCTCAGCGAAGGTAGCACTCGCGTGCTCCCCAGGTTACTACTGATTTGTGCCTTCGAGCAACCACTGACAGAGTGCAACCCTTATTGGGTGGGAGTTATGCGGAGCACCGCAAGGTCCCCGTAAGGAAAGAGGAAATGAGACACCAAAGAAGAACAGAGGCGCCAGTGGGCAGTGTGCGGGCAGAATACTGCGTTTCACACCTTTTACGCACAAGCTACTGTATACCCGGTTAGGATGACCAATGCATCATTGTTCACTTTGGTGGGCTATTACTATTTATGTTGTGGGCCTAATTAATGAGTTCTGGATTTTCTATCCGTTCCCCCCTTTGTCCGTCCGCAAGGTGCAAGCTAAACTGCTGGACCCGACGCGCGGGCCGTAGCTGTACTGCGATCCCCGGTAGCATGGAGATTCGCAAATAGTTCTGCCTTCTATGCAGGCAGTTATACTCCTCGTGTTTTGCTTCTCTACAGCAACAGGCGAATCATACTTGGAGCGAATAGCTGCAACTAACAGGCCTGCTTCCTGTGTACTGCTAGAAGGAGACCCACATGCTCCTTGATATCCAGCAATGTACCTTTAATTCTCTTCTGGGAGTTATTGGGGTGGTTAAAAAGAGTAGCCCCAGCATGAGATCGACTCCAGTCCGGGTATCCCCGACAGTTGGAACAAGTCTGTCGTTCGGACACCCGAGCCAGTGACGCCGCAACAGCGTGATATTGACGGCTTTCAAAGCACCAAATAGCAGAAGGGTATTCGCACTGCTTCACGGGCTGAAACCAAAAGTACCTTATGTGTGAGAAACTGGTATATCGTTTTGTATGACTGTTGTCTTTAAATAGTTTTTATGCATGTTTTAACATCGACGATCAATCGTAGAGAAGCAAGACGGAGAGTGTAGCATACCTTATGTGGAGTCGAGCGGTGTACTCGTACTCTGTGCACGACCCAACAGTTGAGGCGTTCAGACGTGCGCTTCAGACGTGTACACAGACTGGCGAGTAGACTACCTACCAGTGGAAAAGAATGCGTTAAACAATTGCCTATTGAGTTATTACATGCAGCAAAAGGGGGCTTGGATGTGTTCTAGATATGGGGCTGCCGTGCAGCACGAGTTGCAGCGCGGTGCGCTGCAACAGATGCCGGGCTGCCCCAACTCCCCGTGCTTAGGCAGCCGAGCTGCAGCGCTATGGTTGCCTAACTTCTGGGGAAGGAGAACAGCTGTTTTTACGGACTCTTTTCTTATAAGTATTTGGCTTTTTCACAGCTCACGATAGTCCTTTGATAAGATCAAGGACTCTAGTTACAGAGATGGTAAGAAAGATTGGTGATTAGATATTTGGTAGAAGTCTTTAGCAGCACCCGCAGTACATTCATAGGCCTAACGGGGCTCACCAATGCACCCCGCACCGCCCACATTTGGTGCGTCAACTGAGCTATATTGCGCTTCACAATTGTATTTGTGGCTGATTATGTCTGCACTGCCTCAAAGTAGATTAAATATCACCATTAAAGTAGTACAGACTCTGTAGTTTTGCCCAATCAACAAGGAAATTGGTAATATCCGCCGTCTGCCTCTTCAATCCTTCGCCTTTTTGTGGTCTTGCGGTACTTCGAAGTGTGCGTTATTTACCAGCGCAAGAATACAACTCTCCGATAGAATACAGCCCTCGTACGCTCTAGTGGTGTCGACCTGCCTGGAAAATGTGTTGGAGAAGCTGATACTGCCTTGTTGCCTTCAGGAGTCTCGGGAGCAGCGGATCTGGCTTTTGAGGCTAATGAATAGAGGCCTGGCCTGCCCAGAGCTAAAGCAGGTTTTCGAGTCCCTACTAGCACGCATGCAGTACTATTATCAAACATTCCCTATGCGAGAACTAGCAAGGAATTGAATTACTAGTACACTAACTGGGTTTCTAGTGGGTACCAAGCAAGCAAGTATTGGCATACACTCTTTAAGTGAGACACCTGTCGGTTCCTGCGGGAAGAACCATGTACTAGGGCCTGTCTGAACTCAGTGAACGTGTCTTCTTCGTGTTGCCTGAGGGCCTCAACTCCAAGCAGCTGCTGCTATCGGACAGTCTCCTCTTTATTGCTTTTACTATATTACTGCTAGGGAAGATATTGTTCTTTCCTGCTAAACATTGTTCGTGTAGCAACAGCCCTCTATCATAGCTGAAGACCATCATGTGTTGCAAGACATTTAATACAATATAGTTAAGACAATCAACTCATGGGAGGTTATATTGTCCTTCTAAACTTACTCAAGACGAAACAGGTAAAGTGGCGGAAAGTCCATGAGTTGATGCTGAGGAGAGGCAGCTGCCTGTCACGCGTCTTGATAACTTCTCAGGCAAAGCAGCAACTCCACGGCCAGACAATACAAACCTGGGCTTCGTTGCATTCACTAACCTTGTACATAACTTTTAATAAACAGTTTAGGGGGCCCCCAGTAGACAAGCTGGTAGATATAACACCAGGTAGAGACAGAGACAGCTGCAGTTGCTGCACATAAGAGGGACCCCATTAACAATGTTGCTGCTGAAGCATCTAGCAGGATACCTATTCATCAACTATATGAGTCTATATAAAGTTGTTTATTAGCCTTAACGAGAAGGTTATATATATATATATATATATATATATATATATATATATATATATATATATATATATG
>CAJFCY010000623.1:2500-7500 GCA_904066265.1 Eimeria zaria
CTAAACCCTAGTACAGTGGTTGAATATGCTACTGACAAGGGGAAGGGTGAGGGTATGCAAGAGGGCGAGGTGTTTTCGTGTGTACATACATGTGCGTTGTTGTTGGGTTCATGCTTAGGGGGGCAGGTTGCTCTCATTGCTGCTGCTGCTGCTTGGTCTGGGGTTTCTTGTTTCTGGAGGCGCTCATGCAAGGGGGGACACCGTGGTGATGCAGCTAAAGGGGAAGGGGTTGACTCCGGGCGTGAAGGAGACAGGTGCTGAGGTGTATGGATGAGGCCTACCTGGCTTGTGTATGTGTATGTGTCTCCACAGCCTATTCATACAGAACTTAGCATGCGGTGCATTTTAACCAACATGTTAGTGCATGCTGTTTGTGCAGCAGCACCGAGAAGTGTATCTCACAAGTTGTAGAGAGAAAGACAGAAGGCCTAGCGGCTTGTAGTGGGAGCTGCTGCCGAACACTAAAGGCGGTGGTTGTAGGGGCTGTTGTCACATGCTTATATTGTCGTTATGCTATTGGGGTATATTTACCTTCAATCAACTGTTATAGGTGCTGCTCGTAGTTGCAGCTGACTCAGGGAGGATCTGACACTTCGAAACACTGCTTGCAAGGGGAAGCATAGGCCATGAGTTGTAGTACAGTCAAAGGCGTAACATGAGAACACCGAAAGAGCAGCAAACATCCTTCCACTCTCCAGGGGACCTGGGCGCAGGTATCCAAGTGGCTGGAACTGGTGCGGTTACAAGATGCACTATCATGAGTTGTAGTGTACCTAGTGGCAACTCCTGTTTCAAGACAACCCCATATACGAGTATGCAAATGCCCCCTTTTGATGCATGCACTACTACTATAGGCAATTGTTCGAATCCTACACCTAGTAGCAACTGAAGCACAGCTGGCGTGAGCTGCACAAGATATGTGAGAAACAGTGGTAACAGCACCGAATTGTTCATGCTTTTATAATAACCAATTCTATTATTGTTTTGTGTTACAGCAGCAACAGCTGCAAAATACCACATGAAGTTATATGTAGCCCGTAGGTAGAGTCTTCCCCTGTATAGAAGGAGAAGCTTTAAGAATTCCGTCTGTTTCGCCTCGTCTCACCATAATTTCTCCTCTGGACTCAGCCGCATTGTTGTTTCATCTAACCGGTCTACGCAAGAAGGACAAACAACTTACCTCGAGCGGCACCGGAGAAGAAACACCCAGAAAAGTTGTGAGGCATCTGACAACGTATCCAGTACTCGCGTTCCCTGTTTCTAAGATACCATTCTTCCTAACAACCGATGCAAGAGCTTCAGTTACTGTGGTGATGCTACCTCATGAAACCCCTGACACGAGAAACACCAAATAATATACTGCTACTTCAACCGTTCCACAGAAAGAGAGCAGAAGTATCCGTTGGGTGGAAACGCGCTATACTACGCGTTCTGGTTGGGGGTAAAAAAGTTTAGACGCAAATGATATGGCACTTCCCTGTTCAAACCGATCAGCACAGCGAGATACACCCGAAGGAGCTGATTCAAGGCTTCGGTGACAAAAGATTTGGTTGGGGATCTTTCCATCTAACGGAACACGACTTAGTAGTCAAGTGTATCAAGGGTGTCACTAATGTTGCCACCGACGCACTCTCCCGAAGCCTTGGCAGTCGGGTGCTTGTTCCGCAACCGCGTTTGCCAGCTATGATTCATGTTTCCTTCTTCTGTCTTGTTTTTCTCATTCCCTTGCTGCTCATGCGGATGAAGTTCCTGCCAAGCTAAACAACTGTCGAAGGGCTACGTATTAGAGCATAAAAGGCAATCTCTTACAACGGCAGACGAAAGGTGGGGTGTGCCGATACTTTCCAGTTCCCCTTATTGCACAGTGTAGCATGCCTTATGTGCAGTTGAGACGTGCCCTAGGTGCAGTTGAGACATGTACACCGACTAGTGCGCAGACTACCTACTAATGGAGAAGGAAATGTTCAACAATTGCCTATTGAGTTAGTATATGCAGCAAAAGGGCGCTTGGATGTGTATATAAATTGGGCTGCCGAGCAGCACGAGTTGCAGCGAGGTGCGCTGCAGCACATGCTGGGCTGCCCCACCTCCCTGTGCATAGGCAGCCGAGCGGCAGCGCTATGATTGCTTATAGGCTGGGGAAGGAGGTCAGCCGCTTTTACGGACTCTTTTCTTGTAAGTATTTGGCTTTTTCGCAGCTCACGGTAGTCCTTTGATAATATCAAGGACTCTCGTTACACCTTTTTTAACGCAAAATGCATCACCATGCTTTATCGGGGCATGAGGTGGCCAATGAATCACTGGAGCCGGTGGCCTGCTCTCTTGGTAGCCTAGGATACGTCCCTTGGCTACGCAGTATCTCCACACTTGTGTCGGGACGGCAGCCGTAAAGCAATCTCAAATATGAACCCTTGCACAGTCTTCTAATACCCCAACAGATAGCAGCAGACACCCCAGTGAAATGCAGACTATATTCCCCCTCAGTAAGAAACTGTGATAACATTTAACCAATGAGAACAATTCAAAGGAAGACCGTCAGACTGGATGGAGTAAGTGTACATCTTTGCAGCATTAACGACTCAGTAGCTGAGGACATCTATCAAAATGGCTTGGTTTGCCCTCATTTTCTCAAAGGTACCCTCTTTGTTATGTTTCTCTACAGTTTATCTGGTATAAACTGAAACACCGTCCTGTTGCCCTGCTTTGAACTTGATTGTTGGCAGACAGCCCGGTACGCCCCCAACTGCAGACTTCCTTCCGGCGGGTTCGCAAGATCTTCGAATCCGGTAGGAAGGCGAATAGCGGAAGAAATTTGCCATGCGTTTGGTGGGGACCTTTGCTGTTCATTGTTGGGTTAACGCTTTTGCTTACACAACTGACTAATTCTCAGAGTAGATATGCCACCATACCATTAATGCAGAAGTTCTAAAACGCTTCAGAGGATCATCGAAAACTCCTTGAACTCATCCTTCGAAGCGACAGCTGCGTCATCGCGGGGTGACGCAACTGAAGTAGAAAAAAGCTAGAAGAGCTGACGCAGATTATTCTCCCCCGCCTGGACGAAGTGCTGTGGAAAAACACACGCTGGTTTACGTCCTACTAGTATTTAATTAAAGCCACCATTGTGGTGCCTCCTAATAAGGAAGACTGCATTACAAACTCCAGCTATCCTGGGGCACTGGATGAAAAGGGAAACTCAGAAACGCGTACAATTCCTCACTTAGCCCACCACTGCGGCGTCTTTCATACGTGAATGAGCGGGAAGGGCAGAGGCGTTCTTAGTGAATTGTTTTTGCTGTGTTAAGGTATTCAGCTTCATGGGCTGCGGGGACCGCCTTTGTTTCAATGCGATGAAACGTCCAATCTTTGTTCGGCTTCCCACTGGAGGGAAGATATATTTCAGTCTTCTTTATGGGAAAGCAGAAACGGGTTGAACTATGGCAGAGCTCTTACAGGAAGTATAAATACACTGTACTGCTTACCTATCCTCCTGTAACATTCCTTCACGGTACACCAATGCCATCCACCAGGCCGTCGCGGTGTGAAGGTTTGCATCGGTGTTCATTCCTGTTTGGATGAGTCAAGCGGTGCTTCCAAGTGTAATAAGGGTCATCGCTCTTACAAAAGAGCTTTCGTGAGGCGAAACGAAATCAAACTATTATAAACAAGAGGCTCGGAAAGGCAGCTGACCTACCTACAGTATCTATGCTTCCTGCTCGCAGCAGTTTACGGGCCTGGACTGTTACGAAGAGAAGACAGATGGGATGCAGTGTATCTTGTTGCACTTTTAGTGTTGTTGGTCCATGTCAAACCGCTACCTCTGTTTTAATGTATACAAACGCGCTATATGCAATTGTAGAAAACTTTTTTGGCCCACAGGAGCCAACCACCAAGCCAACAGATATACAATGACGCACACACCAACCCCGGATAAACCATACTGCACACGTGAAGGAACTGCAGAACCTTTTGTTGCTGGGGTAGGGTCAGCGATAGAAAGTGCTAGAAGCCCGATTCCGCACTCCGAAGACCCCTTCTCCGCTGTGTCGGTATATTCGGTGCACGCTACGCCTCCTACGCGAGCAAACTTCGGTGTGGATTTTGCTACCTGTGCCCCACTTACCGGCAGGGGCACGACAAAAAGAGGAGCAGAGGACCTTCTATGGGGGCCGACTGCCTCTCTCCAGGGGAGAAGCCTGGTATAAACCGGTTTTACAGATGCTCTGGATCTGTCATTGGGCTTCTGTTTACCAGTAACTGATACTTCTCTAAAAAGCGCTGTACTGACTGTTTCCGTTGCTACACCGTTCTCAACTCCGCCATATCCTGCTCCCCTTTAGGCATGGCGAAGAGGCCTCCACTGCAAAGCAAGTCGGGAGGTTCGCATAGTTCTGATGGGCTGAGCGAAGGCGGCATTTTCGTTTGAATGCAGCCATAATCGTCGTGCGCCTCCTTCTTGTAAAGAATATGCCAATAGCGAGTGTTTCACTTCTAGTATGCTTTGAAGACAGAGGTATGGGCCGATTGAATCAATGGGTTCCTCTGTTGCCTCTTCATCGAGTAACCCGTCATTTCTGGATGATCGGCAGAGGATGAGGCACTTCTCATGAATTATTCTTGCTGGAAGTGCACTTTCCACTCGATGAGGTGCTATGCTTGGCAAGCTCATTATATACCCCGATGATTATCTACCTCCATTATACGAGAGCAGAGAGGGGGCTGAGTTTACGTTTGCTTTCTTACTTGCGCTTTTTCCCCAGTTATCACTTCCCACTAGGTTGCCGTGTTGAGGGGCTTGGTTTTGTTGCTCGCATCTTCCCAGGTGAACGATGGTGTGCTAGTAAATGTAACGAGAGCTCCCCATCTTATTTGGAGACCGTCACGGGCTGTAATACAATCAAAGTTCTGGATATGAGGGCTTACAAAAGGCAGCAAATCTTTCTCTCCAGTCTCCAGAGGCCCTAGGAAGAGCGAGATGGGCCCTGACCTGCCGTAGAGTA
>CAJFCY010000624.1:0-11853 GCA_904066265.1 Eimeria zaria
GGGGAGTACGGGGGGCAAGGCACTGTAAGGCGAGGACTTAAACTTGAAATAGGAACGTCACGAGCTGCAGGATCGTCAATAGTACTTGGTCAGAGTTTACAGGAAGTCTCTGACCTGTTGTTTACTTCACAGGCGCCCTAGACGCAGTGGCACAGTTGTTGTTGGCTGTTTGTTGATACGGTCAGGAAGAGGCGTCCTCTCAGGAGTCGCAGCTAACCTTGCTGCAATTTGTGCTAAAAGGCAGCCTTCCAAGCCAGCTTGTCTAGAACCCATTTCAGTGCATGCAGTGACACTGTAGACAATTGCCAAATACTCCCTTTGGCTGCAGATTGGTTCCTTCGAGCCCCGTGGCAAGTTCAGACAGATTGTGATACAGCCATTAGTTGATACATTCCAGCATGCTTTGGGATAAATACCATTGTACCGGAATCGCTATGTGCTTGCCTACCAAATTTTCCAAACTAATGGAGGTGACAAGGGATCATATGCTCACTCATCCGGGCCTATGGTGCTGTGCACAGAGGCAGTTATCATAATTCTCTGTGTTCCTGCAGTATCAATCAAGCACACGAAGGTGAGTGAGTAGGTGCATCAAAGTCAAGTCACAAGCGAATAGTGATGAATGCTCGCTGAGAGACAAATATTGTGAAAAACCCAACATCTATCTTTGTGCGGGGCACCAAAGCCCGAAGTTCATCTATTCCCTTGATTACATCTGTGTAGAGCCTGCCAAGATACATGAGAGCTCCACAGGTTTGCTGGAATCCCACGGGTTCCGCCGTCATGAGGAAGATGCCGTCTACCGTCGGACATCGCTGTTTGCTTCTGTTGTATCGATGCGGCAGGGAGGCTGAATTTATGAAAACTGCGCATCCAAGAAAATTAGAACGAAGTTTTAGAATATATGTTGCACTTTCCTGTTTGCTCTTTTGTGACCTAGTGGCCGAACTGCTGCTTGCGCCGTCCGGTTGTCATTACTACCAGTAAAAAGATGCATGGAGGAGGCTAGAGGCCAAGTCGATAGCCCGCTTGACGTTGAGAATAGCGATGCCTACACCGTTGAGGCTCTCCTTGCAAAGCCTACCGTGCCCGTGTGACAGACAGATTTCAGCTCATTACTTCTCGAACTCTCCCCTGTGCAGCCCCCACATTCCTCTGTTCTTCGCCTGCACGAGGCAGACGGAGAATCGGCGGCTTCCCTAATCGGTTGACCGTGACTTCTGACTGGCTGGTTCGCGAGTGCAAGTAAAGGCGGCACTGATAAACTTCTTGAACAATCCTACCTTATGCTTCTAGAGAGACCTTTGCTGCACTACCTCAACAGCCCTGCTCAACCTCGTACCGCACACCTTATGTGTGGAATGAAGTGCCTCCGATGAGGAACAAGTCAGCATGACCATCCTTAGTTGGGACGAAGATGAAACACAGAGTTGAAGCATGCGGGGGGGAATGGAAACACATGGTGAAAAGAATTCCAGCGCGTCTAGCACGCGGGTTTAACCGAGTCTTCAACTCGCACGTCAGTGTCAACAACCCCATTAAATGACCCGCATTCGCTAAACACAACCTGTGCTGTGCAAGGCGGCAAATGGGCTTCAGCTGCTTCCGGGTAAGAGATGTCAGACGGCACTGGCCGCCTGCAGCCTCTGCTTCCGTTCATTGACAAAAGGTCAAGTAAACTGGGAGCCGAAAGCCAGCCTTCCTACTATACAAGTATACATAAATATACGCACATACATAAATATATATATGCACGAGTGTTTCGTTTGCCATACAACAACGTAGCATCACTAAACCACCATGAGGAATCGAATGTTTTGTTGCCTAGTCCTTCTTCTTGGACGCTTTGGAAACCTTTACTTCCCGACTCCTTGATCCCATGCAGAACGCAACGCCGAGACAAGTAATCATCGAACCCATGATGCAGCCAGCGCCGAACAGGATCAGGAGAGGGACAGGGAATTGAATGAAGACATCGCGAAGTTGTTGAACTGCCAACAATAATTCGTCCTTCATTGAGTCCAGCCAAGACAGAACAGGTGGAATAGGCTGAACAACAAAGAAACAAGCAAACAGTCCTAACATCCCATTTGACGTTCTGATGAGGTGATTACCCCTTGATATTTCACTTCGGCTGTTAAGCACACTGAAGACACGAAACCTTAAAGCTGTGTCTCACCTTCCCTGGCGTCTGCTCCCATCCACCGGTTGCAAAGGCGTAAAGATCATCTACCGCGCGGCTGCCCTTGTAGTGATACATCTGGCCCTGAAAAAGGTTCAACGCACAAGACTGAAACCCCTTCCTGCACCTGACGGGTTGCATTCCAATACATACAGCACATGTGCTAGAACCGGACTGACAAGGCCATCGGATTGCTGCTGAACGACGCTCTCACATTTTTGAAGAACAGCAACGTTGGGAAACCTCTGATAGTGAATCTTCTTGCAGTTTGTGGGTTCGCTGTCGCGTCAAGATGCGCTACGTTAATTCGCCCCTTCAGCTTCCTCGCCAGTTCCTCCCACGCCGGGGCCATCTTCCTGCAGTGACCGCACCATGGGGCGTAGAACTTGACAAACCAATCACCTGCGCGAATAACAGCGGAACACAGTGTGGGTTAAACGTACAACAGGCTGAAAGTGCTTGCCACAGACAACTGCCGGTTGGTCGTTATGGGTGCGGCAAGCACATTAATTCCACACCGTGCACTGGCAGCGTGCGGCCAAACGTCAGGGACGAGTTTAACAGCACAGTTTGCCGAAAGGAGAAGGAAAAAGAGCTCTAAAAGGCACATTTCCTACTCGAACATCAGGTACAAAATCGGCACGCGGGCAGGCTGCCATGGCGTACCCGAGGTGGAGCCGGTGACAGCTTGCGTTTCTTGTTCAAAGTTCGCATCTGTGAGGACCTGCACATCTGATTCAGGAGGTGTAGAGACAGCAGGGGCGCTTCCTGTGGAAGCAGGAGCAGCAGGTGCTGCAGCGAGAGCAAAAGGGAGCTCCGTATTGATGCTGCTGCCAGCGTGCCACGTGCCAGCAGCGGCCACCAGGCACAAAACTCGTGAGAGGAACCGCATTTTTAGATAATAAAACATAAACAGCACATTTGGTAGAAAGCGAACAAAGATTTATGACAAAGACACCTGAGAATCAACACAATCTGCTGCCTTATTGAGCAGGGGAGTGGCGGACTTCACACAGCAGCCAATCCAGGCCCCTGTGCGCTGCAGACCTTTGAATCCTGACAACTGCTTCCATGGCATATTCTTTTAATTACTCAATTTTGGTGCAAGCTATTTGTTATTAGAGAGACTAACGCTTTCTTGTGCGTCTGTCATCACTCGATAAACAACACCGAACCCTACACCTGGCTTCGTGGGACTTGCGCTTCCACCTCACACACGTCAGGAAACATAGTTACGCTCTGCTACAGAGCCACACGTAGGAGCATATCCTTTGTTAGCATGCAGTAATGATAAGCGTAAGTTAGCCTGATCCAACGCAGTGCATGAGTTTGTTTACTACCTTGTGCCCTGCAGATCTTCCGTAACAGCACAGGAATTCTGGGGCCATGACTATAGCATGACTTACGTGCAGTTCAGATGTTCCCTACGTGCAGTTGGGATGTTTACACCGACTGGTGCGCAGACTACCTACTAACGGAGAAGGAAGTTATCAACAATTGCCTATTGAGTTAGTACATGCAACGAAATCGGGCTCGGATGCGTCTAGATATGGGGCTGCCGAGCAGCACGCGTTGCAGCGAGGTGCGCTGCAACCCATGCTGGACTGCTCCACTTTCCCGTGCGTAGGCAGCCGAGCGGCAGCGCTGTGGTTGCCTAAGCTCTGGGAAAGGATGTCAGCTGCTTTTACGAACTCTTTCCTATAAGTATTTGGCTTTCGCACCTCACGATAGTCCTCTGGTAAGATCAAGGACTCTCGTTACACTTGGCAGCACCACATGGATCTCAGCGAAGGGTGCACACACCGATCCCTGCCGCTGTTGCCTAGCAATTCAATGGGCAGCAGTAACTAGTAGAAAAAGTGTAAGAAAGAAAAATAGGCAAACGACCATTTCGCTCACTCGTTATCTTAAGCATATCCCTTTCCCGTTGCAATTATGGAGATAGATCATGATCTGGCCTCATGCGGGCAGGCTACACACTAGTGGAAGCGCCGCAGAGCAGAAATAAACCCATCTTATCCAGAGGAAAGTTCATTTCCAACAAAAACAATTCATGAAGAATGTTTCCCGCTCTGCCGGTCATCCAAATACGATGGACGCCGCAATGGGGATGCACTGGAGGACTTCCTAGCATCCCTGGACCTCTATCTGCGTCTCCAAAAGGCACCTGAAGCACCTTCTTCATTAGAAGGGGACGCTCGACGATGGTGACTCCACCTAACCAAAGGCCCCAACTTCTCGGAGCATATAAGGATCATGAAGGCTTTCCGCAAGGAGTTACGATGCAGGTTTATTCCCAGGTCTGCAAGGGAACAAGCTCTAGCGGAACTGAGAAAACTGAAACAGCGAACGTTGTCGCTAGAATGGTATATTAAGAAATAAGAGTCACTGGTGATCAGAACCCCAGCGGTAGACCAGGAGCATCTGTGCAATTGATTGATCGCAGGGCTTCCTCCAGGAGAGAGGCAATCCGTAACCGGTTGGGCGGCAGAGAGTGAATTCCAAGGCGTTAAGGTTGAACTTAAAGGAAAGAAAAAATGCAACTTCAGCAGCTCTAGCAGAGAAGGGAGAAAGCGTGTTTAGAGACGATTCGGATTTGGAGCCCATGGATATTGGGGCTGTGAACACCACACCAGCCTTGGAGGGGACCAGAAGAGGTAACCGACGACAGCCAATGAATTCCGCACCAAAAAAGCCGGAAAGACGTGCTGCGGCGCATCTGCTTCTTTTGCAATAAACAAGGTCATATATTTAGCGACCGCTGACGAATGAAAGTGGCAAAGGTGTTGGAGAAACAGTCCTTGGAACAGCGCCGCCAAGGAAACAAACAAAGGGATCAGGGAAACGCTCGGGCCCCCAAGCAACGTGGGGCGCAGTGATGGGACCTAAAGAGGTGATAGACGCACCCGCAGACACCCTGGGATCAATTCAGTGCTTATGTAAGTTCGTATTAACGGTCTGGAGATGCTTGCGCTACTTGACACGGGATGCGAAGTGGACATTCTATCGGAAGCAACTGCTCGGAGGTGCAATCTGACTGTTCACTCGTTGGCGCAGTCTCTGCGACTACGTTGCGCGGATGGCAGGCAGGACAGCAGAATTGTCAAACAGCGGGTGTAAAATGTGACATTAAGTCCGGAATGGGTCACACTGACATGATACGAGACTTCTATGTTGGACCAGTTCACCACGACATGATCCTAGGTATGCAGTGGATGACCCAGTGGAGGGCGCGCATGCGCCCCCCTGATGACAGTGTCGAGGCCTACGTGCCAGGAAGTACTGAGAGAGTGCACCTCTCAGCGCTTCCTAAGGCCTTTACGTCCTCAACTGTGCAAGGAGTCGAGGCAGGGTCTCATGGAAAGGGGAGCAAAGAGGCTCCAACGCAGCGCCGAGGCGCTGCAGGACGCGATGGAGAAATGCAAGCACTCCATCGTGATGGTCTTACCACGACCGCAGCTTCGGGGGATTCGATACAGTTAACACCCGAGGAACAGCAGATGTGGGCACAAATGAAGGGACAGTTCTCAGATGTACTAAATATCAAAGAGTTACCGGCGGGATGGCCACCTGCTACACGCTCAATACCCCATCGAACTCATCCCTGGAGCAGCCCCAAGCTTTGCTCCAACGTATCGGCGAGTCCCTCAACTTGAGGAGGAAATTGAGCGGCAAGCAGATGAATTGTTAAGAAAAGGCAAGGTTCAGCCAAAAGGCAAGATTCAACCGTCAACTAGCGCGTTTGGAAATAACCCACTGTTGACAAAGAACGAGGATGGAAGGTGGCGACTGTGCGGGGAGGAGGACCGCAGATGCAACATGCCGTACGTGCAGTTAAGAGGGGGGGCGGGCAGATGTAGCATGCCGCACGTGCAGTTGAGACGTTTACACCGACTGGTGCGCAGACTACCTACTAACGGAGAAGGAAGTTATCAACAATTGCCTATTGAGTTAGTACATGCAACGACATGGGGCTCGGATGCGTCTAGGTATGGCGCTGCCGAGCAGCACGCGTTGCAGCGAGGTGCGCTGCAACCCATGCTGGACTGCTCCACTTTCCCGTGCGTAGGCAGCCGAGCGGCAGCGCTGTGGTTGCCTAAGCTCTGGGAAAGGATGTCAGCGGCTTTTACGGACTCTTTCCTATAAGTATTTGGCTTTCGCACCTCACGATAGTCCTCTGGTAAGATCGAGGGGTCTCGTTACAATGACAGTATAACAGGTAGTGGGCATAGTTTTGTATGGCGGTTCTCAGCTCCAATAGTGTCACCATGTCTCAGATACGAGCTAACAACAGGCAGCTGACCTCCTTTCTGGGTTCCCGGCGTCCTATGCTTGGAGGGTCGAGCATCTGCGGGTAAGGAACGGGCGGCTGTTTGACATTATTTGCTGCTTATTTCGCTGCAACTGGCTCTTCAGGATGGCCCCACATGCAAACACGCAACACAGGCAACTCCCTCTTGCCGCATGTGGCAACACTATGGGAAGTCGCTGAGTTGTTACTTGCCATCCTGCACTAAGAGGAACTACACGTACCAATTCCGAAGAGGTCATGCTGCTTCAAGCGGGCTGCAATAGAGTCAAACGGCCGTGATAATACCTCCCCAGAAGCAGTTGGATTCCCTTCCTGCCTCCAAACGTCATTGAAGCAGCGGTCCCAAGGTGCCAGGCCACTGCCGTCCTGCACCAACATGCCGAAAGAACGCCGCCCATAGTGTGCTGCTCAGCACGTTCTTGCACTTCCTGCCTCAAGGCAGCCTCACACGCAAGTATAATCACGCCTCATTCTTGTGTTTGCACTGGCACTGTAGACAACTGGCAAACAATAACTGACTACTCAGCAGGGACACCGGTAGGCAAGCAGGAATAGATAGTCCAACTTGAACCTTTGCAAGAGCGTGTTACATCTGCTGTATACAGCACGCGTTTACGTGCGCCTGATTTGCAATGGGGGGCGAATGGAACGGCAGGGGAACTCCTGCAGCACTTGCTGCAGCTGCAACACGGCTTTTCGTGCTGCTCCATCGGTTCCTTGCGCTGTACCTACTATTGATATCTCTTTTGGTGTTGTTTAGTTGCTGTTACATCTCTCGCCGTTGGGAATCCCGATACTAAAGGCTGCAGCTTTTGCAGCTATCCTAATCTAAAGCGCCGGGCTGCAGGTCGTGATTCGTTGCAGAGTCCGCTCAGCCATGAGCTCGAACAACAGTATGATGTGCAGAAAGCCCAGTGACGGAACGGAGGTCGAAGAATGCTGCATTGAAGTGCACCTCGATGATTTTGTTTTGGCTAATATCCTTTGCATGTATTGCTTTGGACAGACACAACATATATGAAATTTTAATCGCCTAGTCCAGTTGAGGGCTTTTATTCATTATTCAACTCTGAAAGCATCAGCACTAAGCACCATTACTGGCGGCTAGCCGAAGCTGTTCTTTAACTCTCTTTGCCGCGAATTCACGGTGCGGCTTACTATTCACCATAGTGTGATCACGGCGGACCAGCCGAAGGCAGAAGGCCATATTGAACTGACCAGTTACACGGCTGTGCAGCACCTCTGACTTTACACTCCGAAAAATTCATTAAACTATCTTGGTTTCTGTTCTCGTTCGGAATGTGTCTATAATACAGCAGTGCAGCAGTTCAGCAAAGTGGCCCGGACTCCCTCGCTGGGTTTATAATAGTACAGTTGTGGGCTTTTTGACCCCCCGTTAACTGGGCTCACATCTCTATACCGAAACATTGTTGTGTGAGCTGGCGTTAGACTTAGTTGTTGGCAGCCATCCCCGTACGTCCGTAGCTTCCAATTCCCATACACAGCTTGCAGCAGCTCATGAATGAATGAAGAAGCCCAGAAAACGCCAACAAACGAGGTTTGGCAATTACTGTTGCCCCAAGCGATTTGGTTTCAGTGGATTAGCGCGATCTTCAAAGGCTGAAGGGCACAAAAAAGGCGAAATATTTCCTCGCCTTTGTGTGGTAAATCCCTTTGGTGTTTGGCAACGTGCTGGTTTGCACTGAGGAGGACCCTGCGACGTGCGGATGCCACCATGCCATGAATTTCGGTTCTCTGAATCTGTTCAGTCAGCAGCCAAATTTGTTCAGGCCATCTCCCCAAGAGAGGCAAGGAGCTCACTGTTGAGGGGGAATTACTGGAGGAGCTCGGCGGCGTCACAAAACCAAAATATAAGTGGCCAGCAGGCTGAGCCCGAATGGCCTTCTGAGGATCGCCTGTCAGCAGCACTCTCTCAGGAGCATCTGGACACAGTTCTAGTTCCAGAAAAAAGGATTACAAGGGTGGGCTTCCACAGCACATCTTAAAAATAGGCCTCGTAAACAATCTTGTGGCAACTGTTCTGCCGCGTATAAAGAGCCTCTCATCGGTTCATTTTTACGTGCTCAGTTGCTCTATTGAACTTTCGGAGAGCCTTCAGGAAAACGATATGGAGGGAGAGCCTTTGCTTTGAAAGCCGCGCAAGCAATAGCCCGCAGATGCATGCATATTTCACTGAGTATCACGTCTTAATCGCCCACAACTTGTCAATGAATGCTGTTAGCAGGATGCAGTCCTCTCACCTGCTTGCCGGTGCATTAGTACATTTCAGCGGCTTCAAGCAGCAATTAAAACTGTTTGTAATTGTTTAATCTGTCTGTTACATCATGAGAGAGTTAAGTAGCCTCATTAGCCCTTTGCACATTCGACGTATGGAGGTTTTGAAACACTTTGCATGCTATACTCGCGAGTTTGTGAATGTGATTGAAGTTAATATACCCCGGTGGAGCGCCTGTGCTCCTTTTCCACATATTTTCTTCGTTTCAGCTTCATTTACTACCTACAGCTACTTCACTTGGGTGCTTAAGCAGTTACTGTTTCAATATAGTCAGCTGCTTGGAGCCCGTGAATTGTTCGGCAATCAGGTTACGGAATTTCTAGAGTCTGCATTTCAGCTATAGCATTCGTGTTCTACTGGTATTATTTACTATCATTGTTGCCTCTCTAGTTGCCAACATTGCAGTGCTTGGCCTCTGTTATTTCCATGAGATCAAAGAGAGTTCAAGAAAATTTGGAGCGCCAACTAAAACAACAATAGCAATAAATGTAGGTATAGAAAGAGCAAGAACAGCCTTGTCTTCAGCATGGAAGAATATGAAAGCTCAAGAAGAGCTACAGCAATCACGCTGTTTCGCTGGCTTTCTCTGGTGACTACACTGAAAGCTGTTCAATCTCACATTCCTCTTCACCAGGCGGTGTTCTTCGTCTCTTTTGCAGTAACTGTGGCCTGTGCTTTTCTTATTTGTTTCGCTTGTTTAAAAGCCTTCCAACAGCACAGCAACTGTAAACAACAATGTTCCCTTTAGAAGCATTTGAACTAGAATGTCGTTCATTTGGGTTCCGCTTCCTTCAATTCCAAAAACTGAGATGCTTGAACGACTTCAAATTTATATTGTACAACAATCCACGAGCCATTTCCACACTGCGGCGGCTCTTGGGGAATGGCTATGTCCATCCTAAAACCTTCCTCAAATGCATGAATACGTCGTAAGCAACTAAAAGAGCTGCAGGGGTGCCGTGTATTTGTGTGACGTCTGCATCATGCTGCTTGCCAACTGTACAACCTTAGGCTTGTCAAGCGAGACCCTCCACAACAGACACTGTCAGATCCTGCAGGGAAAATGCAAAAAGCAAGTTGGGTAAATCACCAAATGCGTATCTGTGGTTGCAGTTTCGAAGAGAAGCTCACGGAGTCTCTCCAGCTGCCCAACAAATACTCCGCCACAAGCAACAGGAATGCATCACTGTATGCTCTAGCGTACGTAAAGTAACGCCTTCACCGCAGATGCCCAGTTGCCTCAGCTGTCTACACCGCAGTATGTACAGAGCTTTGTGGTTATTCTTTGGCTGGTTCTCTAGTGGTATTCCTCCAAGCAAACTATAAGGGGCTCAAGGCACTGTATTTCGCTGGTTTTTCCCGCAAAATTGCTCCCAAACTTGTGGACTTTGTCAAAACACTTGATCCTAAACGAAAACTAATATTTTAAAACTACAATTTGAGTTATTTGTAGGCAGTGTTCGTATTTGTGTGCTGCTGGCTATGCAGTGGTCCCCCAACTAGCACCGGCAAGGCACGGGGGGCTGTGGTGCGTATCGTTAAATGCATATACAGCGGGTCTCTTTGAATTATTTTCTGTACATTTGATTAATAATAGTATTTATTTCATATTTTACAAAAAAAAAGAAGAAACAGGGGACTGCTCGTTCACACTCACGCCGTGTGCAGACCAGGCCACACCACCTCTTCCGCCGCAGGGCTGGTTTTTGCGGAGTGCTGTGAGCTGTCGACTTGTAATTTGTTTCTTCTTTTATTAATTTTGTTGTTGAAAGGTGTATAAATATAAACTTTAAACCCAGTCAAGCTGAAGCAGGTCCTTTCTCCTTAGGGCTAGCTGGTGCTGCACATGTGATGCATCGACGTGCGAGTGTTGCAGTACTTCACAGCCTCATATTGAACCCCGACAGCCCCTCGCTGGTATTATATGTTTTTCACAGGTTTGTAGAAGCACTTAATCTCTTTAATAAAGGTATTGTTTATTTCGGCAGCAGCTCATACAGCCTATAAGCAACAGAGCTGTTTCTGCTGCTTGTTGTCCGTTGCATCGGTTCTCTGGTATGAGTGGGACTTGTATTATCAAGCCCCAATTGTTTTTTGCATAGCTTGTCTGTGCATGCATCCTAAAGCTGTCCTTATCAGCTGTATCTTTCGCTAAAGGTATCTCTTCTGGGGCCCCACAGCACGCCAGCCTTTGACTCCAACTTGTCTGTCCTGTTTCCTTTTCTTCATTTGCTTTCAAACAACAGAACAAGTCGTGTCTGTGGGGCCCCACAGCTAATACCTCCGTCTACTTAACGTAACGATGCTGTACGGGAACGCGTCTCCGGTGCAGACCGCGCCTTGCCCCTTTGAGGCGGCTAGCCCGTGTCCAGAGGGTGTCGCGCAGCCGTTGAAAGAGCAGCAGCAGCAGCAACAGCAGCAGCAGCAGCAACAACAGCAACAGCAACACCAACAACAAGGACGCGTAATAACCCTGGATCCGATCCCAGCTACAGGTGGGGGACCCTGGATAAGCGAACAGGTTGTAGAGGTTAGACGACCTACTATAGAAGAACGGGTAAGGGAGGTACCTCAAATACAATTACGAGAGAAAGTTGTTGAAGAAAAACAACGTATATTTCAAGAAAAAATAAAATATATACCAAAATATGAAACTGTTGAGAGAATACACCATATACCTAAACCTATTACCAGAGAGATAATCACAGATGTACCCCAAGTACAAGTTGTTGAACGCACTGTAGAGGTACCCACTACTATATATCAGGTATTAAACCCTAAACCCTAAACCCTAAACCCTAAACCCTAAACCCTAAGCATTAACTTCTAAACCTTAAACCCTAAACCCTAAACCCTAAACCCTAGAATAAATATTCGATGATGGGTTGCAGATGCTGCTGGAGATGTTTTGTTGTGTGTTCTTTAGAGTGTCTGTACAGGTTATGTGTTTGTTTGTTTGTTTGTGTTTGTTTTGTGTATGAAGTGAAGGGGTTTGTTGTAGTATATATATAGAGGTTTGTGGCTATTCTAGACGAGTAGGTGCATCTGTAGTTGTATATAATA
>CAJFCY010000625.1:2500-11805 GCA_904066265.1 Eimeria zaria
GTACAGCTGCAGAGATTTTGCTGCTACCTTTTGCGCCAGCTGCAGCACGGCGCGAACAGCAGCAGCAGCAGCGGCGACAGCTTGCTGCTCTGCCTGTAGAAGCAGCCATCTTTGCTGCTTCTCCTCAGGCATTTGCTGGTCCGATTCCTGTTGCTGCTGCAGTGGTTCCTGCTCTTCCTGCTGCTGCTTCTGGTGCTGTGCCTCTAAAAGGTGCTGCTTCTCCTGCTGCTGCTGGTGCCCCTGTTCTTGCTCCTGCCACTTCTGTCCCTGCTGCTGCTGTGTGTTGTGGGGTCCTTGGTTGCTATTGCTTCGCAGAGCCGACTTTTCTTGAACTTGCATCTGCTGCTGTTGCTTTTGTTGCTGCTGCTGCGCCCATTGTTCATCTTCTGCTTTGCTTTCCTCAAACAGTGAGAGCAGCGAAACAAGCTGCTGCTGCAGTTGCTGCTCTCCCTTAACGAGGACGCTAATGAGGGCCTCTGAGGCTCGCCGCCTCCACACCATTGCCTCAGCCATCAGGCGAGACGCCTCAACAAGAGCCTTGCTGCTGTTGTTGCTGCTGCTGTTGCTTTTGCTACTGCTGCTGCTGCTGCTGCTGCTGGTAAGACTTTCACTGACGCCCTCCCAGTTGCTGCTCCTGCTGGTGATGGTGGTGCTGTCATCACTTCTGCTGTTGTTGCTGCTGCCGCCTACGTGCTGCTGCAATGAGGCAGGCAGCTGTCCTAGCAGCAGCGCCTCCCGAATGGAACGCCTTTGCTGCTGGAGTGCCTCTTGCAACTCTTGCTGCCGCCATGCCGATTCCTGTCGCTGCTGTTGTTTTTGCTGTTGCTGTTGCTGCTTTTGATGTTGCTGCTGGTGCTGTTGCTCATCTTGCCCCCCAATTTTCTCTTCTGGTATCGAAGAAACATCCGTATCAGGTTTTCCTTGGAGCGGCTCCTGCTGCTGTACGTCTTGGCGCTGCTGCTGCGGGTGTTGTTGATTCTGTTGATGCTGTTCATGATTGGGCTGCTGCTGCTGTGTAGGGCCCTGGTGCTGCGGCTTCTGCTCCTGTTGCTTCTGTTCCTGCTGGTCGTGTTCTTGTTGATCGTGTTGCCGTTGCTTTCTATTGTCTTGATCTTCCTGTTGCTGATCGTGTTGTACTGGGTCTTGCTCCGCCTGTTGCTGTTGCTGTTGCTGTTGTTGCTGTTGCGCACTGGAGGTTAGTTCAGTTTTCATGTTTTTGTTTCTCTTCTCTGTCTGTACCTGTTCTTCTGCACTATCTGCAGAAGAGCGTGGGGCATTTGCGGCTGATGTTGCTGCTCCTGCTGCAGGTGATTCACTTGCAGCAGCTGTTGATGAGACACCTGCTGTTGCAACAGAGTGTCCGGTTGTTGCTGCGGCTGATGGTGTTGCTCCTGTCGGCGTTGGTGCTGCTGCCGGTTTTGCTCTTGCTGCAGTTGGTGTTTCTCTTGTTTCTGCTGCAGTTTGTGTTTCTCTTGTTTCTGCTGCAGTTGGTGTTTCTCTTGTTTCTGCTGCAGTTGGTGTTTCTCTTGTTTCTGCTGCCGCTGTTGTTTCAGCTGGTGTTGTAGCAGCAAGGTGCCTTGGAGAGGCTGTCCTTTGCTGCGAAGCCTCTGGGATGGGCTGGTGAGGAGCTGCGATTTGCTGCTGCTGCTGCTGCTGCTTCTGCCTCTGCTGCCATTGCTTCTCCAGGAGGGATTTGAGCTGCTGCCGTTCCTCCTCCTGTTTGAGGTGTAGTAGCAGCATATTGTAAGCTTGCTGCTGCTGCTGCGTCCCCTTCCTGATGGCGAGATATTCGTTGGTAGCGCTTATGACAAGGTTTGCCATGAAATTGCTGTTTGAACCGAGAGTCGCAACTGCAGCTGCTTCTGCTGCTGCTGCTGCTGCTTCTACTGCTTGCTGCAGGGGTTGTTCTCCCTTCTTCTGCATCTGCTGCTTCTGGCGGGAGATCCAGGCATGGTGCACTAGCTGCTGTTGCTGCTTTTGTTGCTGTTGCAGGTAGCGCCGAACCGAAGCGCCAAGACTGCCCGGGCCCCCCGAAAGGAGGCCATCTTCTTCTGCTTGCTGCAGCGACCGCAGCAGCTGCTGTGCTGCAGCAGGAGGGGAGGCTTCTGAGTGTGAAAGGCCCCAACAGACAGCTCCCATGAAGATAAGGCTGAGAGCTCCAAGCAGCAGAAACCACAGCAGCCAAGATTGTTTCTCTTTCTGGTTCCAGTTCCCTCCAACTGGAACACTTGGTTGCTGCTGACGTTGCTCCAGTTGCTGCTGTTGCTGTTGCTGTTGCTGTTGGTGCCGCAAAGGGACCCTCGGGTGTGCCACCGAGGGCGGGTTGTTTGATGCTGCTGCTGCTACGAGACCTTCTGTTGCAGGCCTGCTGCTGCTGCTGCTATGGTTGAAGGCCGCGACACCTCCAAATGTCTGCACTCTGCTCGAATCGAATCCCAGCGTCAGCAGAGCCCGCTGCAGCAACGTCGGCCGCTGTTGGTGCTGCTGCTGCTGTCTCGGGGTGTACGGCCAGTTGGGAGCAGCGCTAGAGCTACGGCGAGCAGACTGCAGACTAAGAGAAGTTCCTTCTGCTGCAGATGCTGCTGCTGCAGGTCTCCTCGACGTTCCTTCTCCATTTGGGGCGGAAGAAACAACACCAGCCTTTGCGGGTTGTGCTGCTGCTGCTGCTGCTGCTGCTGCTGCTGCTGCTGCTGTTGTTGAACCGGGGGTAGAGGCGGCTGTGGCCACAGAGGCCGGGTACTGAGGCGTTAGCGGCTCTTCTTCATAAACTGAATCGGCCCCAGTACTCTTCTGCTGCTTCAGAGGTGTATGGTTTGCTGCTGCAGCCGCTGTAGCAGCAGCAGCAGGAGCAGCGCCGCAAGCCATTGCGTATGGAAAGTGAATTCGGCTCAAGGGTCACCTGTACTGCCTCCCGCATACAGTGCCTTTTTTGCAGGGTTTAAGGTTTCGGGTTGAGGGTTTAAATCTTATAACTTGGGCAGAACATGAGCCGACATGGTTTCGGGTGACCTGTAGACTGTTTAGTGGTCAGTGATAAGGTTTGAACGTTTAGGGTTTAGTGTCTTGCACGTGTCCCCTCCAGCGTTGTTTATACCTGCAGCTAAGTAACAAAACCTTTTCCTGAAATACAGAAAAACAGTTAGATCCCAGGATCGGGGTTTAGAGTTTAGGGTTTAGGGTTTAGTGTTTACACTTCAGGGTTTAGCACCCCACGGCAGCAGAGCAGCAGACAACCACCGCCGCCAGTCACCTGACAAATTGCCTATTCCTCCCCAAACCGTAAACCCTGAACGCTAGACCCTAAACCTTAAAGCCGTAGCCTCAATCTTCCCTCTGATTAAGATATTGTGGAAAATATTCTTCTATCTCCAACAGGGAACCCTAAACGTTAAACTCTAAGCTCTAAACCTACACCCTAGAGCCTGGCCGACACAGGTGACCCTGCCACCGCACACCTCACCATTGAATGCAGACACCGCTCCAGCAGCAAGTTTAAGCCCTAAACCCTAAATTATTATAGTTTGTTTTGTTAGTTTGATTTTACTAAACAGACTTGCTTGCAAACCAAGCCTGCTCGGTAGTGACAAAATTGAACTTGAGAATGCGGTCTCCTCCCTAAATCACCTTGATATAACTTTATATCTGCTCGCTCGCTTCACTGTAAACTATTGACCTTCTTCCCTTACGCCTAAACACTAAGTCCCCCAAACCCTAAGCCTTAAGCCCTAAACGCTTACTTGTATGCTGTAAAACCCTAAGCCGCTTGCATGCGCTCGGGGCAAGGCTCTGCCCTGAACAACCCTTGACTAAATTGCAAGCCATGTTTGCCTACACTCGAGAAATTTAAAGCCCTGAGGGCCTATGCGCTAAAACCCTAAAGCCTAAAGTTCTTAAGGCCCCGAGCAGCGTGACCGCAGGACGAAATTCCTCTGCGAGCAGGGTAGCACACCACTCTAAACCGTACGCTCTACAATGGGCTGTTTGCGTTTGCCTTTGTTCCTAGAGTTTGTGGCGTGTCAGTTGTTTTCCAATCAGGTTTGGTGTTTACGCGACTTCCCGGGTGGAGGCACATCTCCGTTCGGGAGGCACAGTCTGCAAATTGTCTCTTCTGCATGCAATAGGCAGCGGCGATCGATACTTAAGCGCCCTTTAGTCAACTGTTCAAAGTTTAGCTTTTAGATTGGTGCGCCATGGTGCTCCCTGAGCGGCTGAGAAGGGAACGCGGGTTTCTTGGCACGCTGCAGCACCACATCCAAGGGAGCAACTGACCAACCCGGAGCCTTAAACCGTAAGCCTTATGTTTAATCTGTATGCATTCACCAATGCTAACAAGAGAAGATGGGGCTTCTATTCCCCAGACACTCGAAAGATGTCTGCTACAGAGCAAAAACCCTACAACCTAAAAACCCTAAACTACCAAAACCCTAAGCCCAAGACCGCGGATGGGTTACGCGCCCTATCGGGAGAAGAGGAGCTAGCTGCTGCAAAGCAGCTTCGCAGTCAAGCAACCATAAAATTAAGAGTAAACTCCAAACCCTACAACCTCCAAACCCTAAAACTTCGAAGAAGAAGGCTATATCGGCGAAGAGGGGCATTTACACTGAATTAAGTACGAAAAAGGGTTCTAGAGAAAGAGCAAAAGCTGCTGCTCGCTGCAGCACCTGGTGCTGGTTTCGTGATAACCCAGAAGGAGACAAAGGAAGTATACAAGAGACACACAGACAGGGGCAAGAGGCAGGAGGAGGCAGAAAACAGAAGGCGGAAACTGGGGGAAGCCGTGTTACCGGTAGGGGGAGACGGACAACCAGGAGGTTGAAAGTAGACCGAGAGGCAGAAAAAAGGGAGAAAGGAGACAGAAACAGGGGACAAAGAGGCGGGAAAGGGGGGCGAGAGAAGCACGGGCCACAAAATACAGTTAAATGTCTGTCACCATTTAAAGAGACAGAAAACAGACAGGGCACAACAGCCCAGACGCCAGAGACCGACAGAGAAAGAGACAGATATATCGATAGGGATACAAGGAGACAAGGGCAGCAGGACACGGAGGGAGAGAGAAGGGGATAGACAGGGGCATAAGGAGGCGAAGGGGGATAAAGAGGGAGAAATACACAAGAGGAGACACAAGGAGATATAGGAACGCATACGGGGCACGGCACGACAGAAGGAGACAGCATGATATAGGAGACAGGCATAGGCATAAGGCGACATGAGAAGACATATACAACCAGGAGACAGCTACGTTGCTGTCCGTCTATAACAGAATCTTGTATTTTTCATCAGCTGGAATTTGATGAAGGCCGACGCAGCCGTCTCCGCTCATCGAAGCAAAGACCCACGCGTCAGACACAGACCAGCACACGCTGCATAACGAATCCTGCGGCAGCAACAACAGTAGCAGCAACAGTTGTACTTGCTGCTATATTAGTTGTAGTAGTAGCTGTTGCTGCTGCTGTAATGGTACCAGCAACAGCAGTTGCAGCAGCGGCAACAGCAGGAGAAGCAATAACAGCAATAGCAGTAGCACAGTAGCGTTAGCAACAGCAGCACACGTAACAGCAGCAATAACAGCAATAGCAACAGCATTAGTCCCGGTAGAAAACAGCACTGTAGAGACAGAGGAGAAGTATAGGTTGCACATGCGGCCTGTCTTTGCTTTGCTGCTCATTTGCATATTTATTGCTTTGTTTGTTATCTTCTGCTGATTGCTTTTGTCTCTATTTGCCCCTCAAATAATACTGTCTGCAAATGTCTGCAAATGTCTGCAAATATGTCTGTAGCAACAAATGTCTCCGCCACTGTCTTTGTCTGTGTCTCTGCCTTTATCTCTGTCTTTGTATCTGTTTCCGTGTCAGTTTCTATCCTTGTGTGTGTGCGCGTCGCTACCCTAGGCTACCCGCTGCGTCTGTCTGTCCCTGTCTCTGTATGCCTCTCCGTGTCTCTCCCTGTCCCTCCTTGTCTATGTCTGCCTCTGTCTTTGTGTATATCTCTGTCTCTCGTTATGCCTTTCTGTCGCTGTGCCTTTCTCTGACGTTGCCTGCCTCAACGTCACATATGTATCTCCTTCCTCTGTCTCCCTCTATTCCATGCTGTTGCTCTTTTGCTCATCGTGCTGTTTCGTCTCCCTTGCCCCTCTCTCTCCCGCCTCTAATTTCCGTTGTTATTTGTATGTTTATTGTATTATTTTATCTGTTTTCTCTGCCTCTACTTTGTTGTCCATGTGTTTATTCCACTATTGTGTCTCTTTTCTGTCTCTATTTTTAGTCGTGTCTATGTGTTGATTGTCCTAGTGTCTCCTCTCCCCACATCGCTAGATTCATCAACACAAAGAAGTCGATCTTGGCTTTCCCTTGTCTTTGCCGTCTCCTGAAGTGTACAGACACCTCCTACTGCACCCAACACCTGCTCCTGAGGTGTACATGCACCTGAAAATCTCAAAGCCAACGCCTGCTCCATCCAGTGAACCTTCAAGCAGCCGTCTGTCCCTAAGCCATAGGCACAGCAACACATGGAGAAAAGGGTTCCCGGTTGTTTAAGAGGGTTTACAGTTCGATTAGCAGGGTTAAGGGGTTTTCGAACGGCTTATGACTTGCATGCGAGGCCTGAGAGTTTGTTTATGAGGGTTCAGTGTTTGCCCAAGATTTAGACATTAGGGTTTGTTTAGGAGGATTTACGTTTTTCTGTACTGGGGTTTAGGGCTTGTTTGCCACAACTACGGTTTTTGGGTTTCGAACACGTCAGTGTTTGTGTAGTAGGGTTTAGGACTTGCATACTAGGGTTTAGGGTTTGTCTGTTAGGAATTAGGGTTTGTATATTATGGTTTACGACTTATTTATTGTGTTGAGTGGCTTGTTTCAGAGAAATCAGGGTTCGCTTGTAAGTGTTTTGGGTTTGTGTATTCGGATTTGGAGTTTAGGGTTAGGGTTTAGGGTTTGAGGCTGCGCGTTACCCGCTGTGAGTAGGAGTTGGTCGTGGAAAGGATTAATTGTTAAATGAGATATCCAATGGCTGTGGACGTCTCTGAGGGTCTGTAAGGAGACAAAAGGAGACACTCGAAAAGGCACAGACATCTCAACCTAAACTGTCGACCCTCAACACTAAACCCAAAACCCTAAACCCTAGACTATAAACCCTACCCAAATCGAACAGAGTGTTGCATACAGATAATAGAAAAGACAGATGCAAATGGCTATTAATATCTGTCTCTTAGTTAGCGTTCGACAGACAGACAAAGGAGAAAGACAAATCCAGACAAACAGCAAAAAGACGGATGGAGAGAAGCAAATAGAAAGGGGACAGACAGAAGACAAAGAGAAAGGCAACTGATACAGAGCGACGAGCCGAAAGGAGACAGACAAATTGAAAGGAGACATACAAAAACGGACAGGCACAGGGGGCACGCAGAGGTACACAAACAGAAAGACGACACATAGAGGCCAACAGACAACAGGTAGAGAGAGACAGGTAAACAGAAAGAAGGTATATAGAGGCAAACAGAAAGGAGACAGGCAGATACAGCCAAACAGGGAAGGTGCACATATGGGGGGACAAACAGAAGGGAGACAGCCAGAGAGAGACAGACAGAAAATATATGGATAGAGGAAAATAGAAGGGAGACAGGCAGAGACAGACCAACAGAAGGGAAGCATGTAGACAGAGACAGAAAAGGAGAGAGCAGGAGACACACAAGCGGGAAGTAGATAAAAAGAGGCAGATAAATACACAGGATACAGAGAAAGGGAGACAAGCAACAAGGAGGCAGAGACAGGAGACAAGGACGCAGCCAGAAGCAACAGGGAACGAAAAATAACGGACGTCAGTAGGGAAGAAGAGAAAGCAAACAGCCACAGCGGTTGTTGTTATTGTGTTACGCTGTCTCCTCAAGACATGATAGAGACAGAAGATGTTGAAAAAACGATGGAGACAGGAGCAAACTAGTACAGACACAAGAGACGATAAAAAGAGACACGGGCAGAGGAAATCGAAGGGAGACAGAGACAGAAGACACTAAAGTGAGACAGGGGAAGAGACACCAAGGAGACAAGGACAAGAGATATTGGGGACAAAGACAGAAGATATTAAAGACACACGGGGATGATGACAAGAAGACGAAAGAGACAGAAGATACTCAAGAGAATGAGATAAAACCATTGTAAAGGGTTTAGGGTTAGTTATCGACTCATAGAGTAGCAAGAAAGGAGACAGAGAAATATGATATCAAGAAGGGACAATGACAAAAAGACAAAGCAAGGAGACAGAGGAAGTAATTAATTGGAGGAGACAGTATGGAAACGAAAAGAAACTAAAAAGGAGACAAAGGCAAAGAAATACAGTAAGTAAACAGAGGCAGAGACAGAAGACAAAGTGAAGAGCACCAAGTAAGGGGACAGAGGCAGCAAAGAAAAATAATTAACGAAATACAACGACAGCAAACAAAGTAATCAAGAGGAGACAAATAAAGAAAGCAAAATAATTAATCAGAGACAGAGGCAATAAAGAAAGTAATTCAACGCAGACAACGCGAGCAAGTGAAGTAACTGAAGGGAGACACCGCGGCAGCTAGAGGCAAAGACAGCAGCAATAAACTCGAAAAGGCAGGTTGTGTCTCCCTGTATCTTTATTCAAACGAGGAGGCAATAAGCAAGACTCAACAGAGGCAGAGACAACAGAAAATTCAATTAGTAGGAGACAGAGACAGCAAACAAATATATTTAGACAAAGAAAACAGAAACGTAAGTAGAAAGGGACACAGAGGCACGAGAGATAAGTAATTAAACACAACAACGGAGACAGGTGTAACAAACCTTAACTGGTTGACTGAGTCTCCTTATATCCCAATTGTTAACAGCTCCATCGCTGCCTCCAGAGAGACAGGAGAAAGGGAGGCTAGAGTTAAAACAGAGACACAGAGGAGCAGCACGAGACCCGTGAGGGTTTATGCAACTGCCTACACACCCGAACCCGCCGCTGCTGCTGTTGCTATTGCTGCTGCTGCTGCTGCTGCTGCGCATGTCCCATAGCGAAAGACAGCCGCCAGCTGCTCCTCCTGTGTGGCGCAGCGAGGGAAATTCGGTGTTGCTGTGGGCTGTTACAACCTGAGGAGACAGAATTGTTGTAAACACATGTATAATAGCAGTCTTCATAATAAGAAACATAATAGTTAGTATAATTATAATAATAACAATATTTATTATTATTATTATTATTATAACGACTATAACAACCATCACAGTGATAATAGTAGTAATAATCGTAACAAGAAGGATAGCAATAATAGTAGTGTTAATAATTACAACAATATTAATTAT
>CAJFCY010000626.1:0-11801 GCA_904066265.1 Eimeria zaria
ATATATATATATATATATATTTGTATATGTATAAGGTGTAAGGTTTTAATGACTTCTTCAGGTACCGGGACATGAGGAAGGGATAGCACAGCGCATGCGGCGTCTGGTGGCGGCCTGCTGCCGTCATGTGCTGCCAGCCCTCGCTGAGACGAAGGAGGCAGCAATGCTTATGGAGCGGTGAGGCCAGCAGTTGGCAGCAGCTGCAGCCGCAGTAGCAACCGGGCACAGAGGGAGCAGCCGTAGGAATAGGTAGCTGCAGCAGCCGCAGGAGACAGGAGGAATAGCAATATATATATCAGCAGCAGCAGCAGCAGCAGCAGCAGCAGCAGCAGTAGCAGCAGCCGGAGCCAATGCTTGCTTGCTTTAAAACTTCATTTTGAAGGAGACACAGAAATATGGAAAGAAGAGTTGAGAGTGTGAATGACACTGCAGCCACATCATTAACATGCAAACAATAGAAACATAATAGGCTGCCTTTTCTTGTTGCTGCTGCTGTTGCTGCTGCTGTTGCTGCTGCTGTTGCTGCTGCTGTTGCTGCTGCGCGCATGCATTGCAGGTATGTGTGGCTGGAGGTACATGACCGTCTGTGGCCTTTCTTTTTAGAAACTGGGGAGTCGAAGCAAGCAGAAATAGAGGTATGTCAGAGACTGTGATGCATCCCCACTATAGTCTATGGTGTGTGGTGTATGTACACCCCAATTGGCTGTCTGTATGTGCGGTGGCGTGCATGCAGAGGGGCCTGAATGTCTTCCGGGCTTCCCGCCTCGCCTGCTTGGAGTCTCTTGGCCTCCGCCGCGAGCTGAAGGGAGCTTACACGGGGGATGTTGCGAAGGAGCTGGCAAAGGTGAGATTCAGTGTATATGCTCTGGGGTGTATAACAAACATGAATAAGCAATACACTTAATACATACACAGGATTATACCTCTCGACAGTTGGGCTATGAAAGCAGCGTTGCATTGGCTGTGGCCACTGCATGTTCTTTCTTAGGTGAGGTGCAGTACATACACACATACATGCATACACCCTGTTCTTTTGTTTTGTTGCAGGTGCCTTCTATGTTATTGCCACACGAGAAGCTGCAGCAACTCTGCCTAGTAGTGGACGCCATACACCGTGCATGCAGCGCTGCTGTATCTGCTGCTGCTTCCTCCCGGGGCTACATAGACCTGGCTCGCAAGGAGGCTGTAGAGGTAGGCAGAGCTTTAGCTCCCTGGTGTAGGTCCGCCAGCCTTCCCAACAGGAACTGCAGCAACAGTGCGTGCTGCTGCAGCACCTGGTGCTGCCTTTCGTGCCGATGCAGTTCGTGCTGCAGCTGTGGCAGGAGCATCAAGGGGATTTTCCTGTTGCTGCATGCTTTGAAACTGGTTGCTTCAGGTTTGTTGTGAAGACCTCGTGGCTTTGCTCGTATCCGCACTGGCTGAAGCAGGGGCTGCGGCGTTCGTCGCGAGCTATCTGCACATGTCGGTGGTGTTGCTGCAGCAGGTATGTCAGCTTGTGCTTATGTAAGCTGCAACAGTTGTTGAATTCGTTGAAACTCTTTGGTAGGGGGGTCAATATCGGTTTGCTTACGTACACCTAGATCTTTACGTGTACGGTGCATGCACAGGGTATGTAACTGTACACAGTGTGTACAATGCATGCACACCCTTGGGCGTACAGCACAACAATTCGAGTGAGATGTTGAAATATGCGCAAAGCTTCTCTGCCCACTCGCTGCACACAAGCTTTCTGTCTTGTCTCCTTTGCAGTCCAGAGAAGCCAGACTTGACAAGGAGGCCTTCTACCTCACGGCTCTTCACTCGGCCCTCACATATCTTTCTCAACTAAAGTCCCCCAGTGCTGGGTAGAGAGAGACACTTCAACCCGATGCAATCCGTTGACACCGTCTTTAGAGGCCCTTCAGACCCCATTGACAGCAATCGATGCTACTCCTAGCCACAGCCTTTGGGGGATACACGTTGCTGTCTTCTCTGACGGGCTTTGTTAGGGGCCGTACGCCCGCCTCCCTTTCTTGTCACCGCGCGAAGATGAGTTTGCCTTCTAAGCGCATTGGATTCCCTGCTAGTTCTTGTACGTGGCGAAAGCAGAAACATCTGGCGGCCTCAAGGGCCTCCACAAGCAAGTCCTTCTGCTAAGGCCCCGGGGGGCCTCAGAGCTCGCAATCCGCCCGTTGGCCTGCAGAGACGTCAGTACAAACTGCAATGGTCTCACGTATTAGGGGGCCCTCAGTGCTATTTTAGACATCCATGTAGGCCCCATCAATGGGAGATCCTCACATGCTGGTGCACTGCCTCCATGTGTTGAGGATTCGAATATTTATTGAGTCAGCTGCTGCTACCCCCAGGAGCATCAGCGCTTTCTTGTAGAGCAGCAGAAACTGCGGTTCCTGCTGTTGTCACTGAGGTGCAGAATAGGGCAGCGTCAAGCACTAGCACATACATTGCATTGCAGTTCTTGCTGCTGCTGCCATCGCTTTTGTTGCTGTCGACAGCATGCGAAACGCGGAACGTTTGTTATTGCAATTTACATTTCACAGGTCACCGGACCAACTGGCCGAGTGAACACACGTTATTGTATGACATACTGCCATTGCTAGTAATCACAAACATCTAAGCATGCAAACATATCAGTCACCAGGTGAGAGGGGATCCCGCAGCCTGCCCCGATTGCGGAGCCTACGAACGTTACACTTTTAGTTTTCCTACGAGGCCTATTTCCATCCAGTAGCATAGCTATGGGACTCGCAAGAAAACTAGTGTGGCAGCGGCAGCAGCCTGTAGTCAGCTAATTATGAGCTGGCCTCCGCTATGCTCGACTGTTTGTATCGTCCTATGGTCGCCATCATGCTGGAGTTGCCAATGCAGAAAGCGTTCAGCAGCTAAGAAAAAAGAAGATATTGATGCCTTATTGACTGTTGACGTTATTATTATTAAGCTGCTTCTGCTTTCGAGAGAACTCGATATCCGCTTCCAGAGCATTAATATTAAATGCCTATACATGTGGTGGCATACAAATGTTTTTCCTTTCCGTGTGAAGTAGGTGTAATTGAGAGGTGTAGGTGACGGTGTTTCTGCTTGACAGGTAATTAATCCATTACCGCAGCAAATACAATGCATTCAGCCCTACTGTGAAATTTTGACAGCGGTACGAGCCACTGCCTGATTCTTTCTGGAGAACAACCCTTGCGATGCACCGCTGCTGTAGAGGCTGTGCTTTCACTATTGGATTCTGTTAATCGAAGACTTTACTTCTATGCGTAGCGTAGCTCCCCGTTAGCTGCTACAGTGCTTTACGTTTTCTTACGCCTGCCATAGCCTACTCCTTTGTCAGCCCCAGGATAAATCTACATTCAAGCGCGTTTGGAAGAGCTCCCATCGTCCGTAGTGTACCGCGAAAATGGTACCTTTACTTGGATATAGTTACGGTTGTAGTGCCTTCCCTCCTATAAAAAGAAGAATTCAGTAGCAACTGTGTCTCTTCAGGCGAGTTTTAAATGTGCAAATATAAGTATGCAAAACAAGGAATACTGCCATCCTGCTTGCAACCCCGTACACAGTTCGGACGGTGTGTTAGCACAAGATCATTTCCCATGATTTTTATTGGGGTAGAAACTTCCCCGAATGGGTACTATACGAATACGGCAAGCG
The DNA here is from genome assembly GCA_904066265.1 of Eimeria zaria. Taxonomy (NCBI): domain Eukaryota; phylum Apicomplexa; class Conoidasida; order Eucoccidiorida; family Eimeriidae; genus Eimeria; species Eimeria zaria. Next base: position 3,649 of record CAJFCY010000626.1, read on the forward strand.
TGTCAATGTAAAGAGACGTCCAAACACTGGTATCCTCCCCACTAGAAGGCAGAAGTCGGGCAAATCCACAACGTGAATGGAGGACAGGTTGCAACTTCGACAAATATTTAATGGAAACCGTCTCAAATATTTCTTCGCCCCACCTTAAGCATCGTTCGTTCATGACTAATCTGTGCTATACAACAGACAACAAGTGCAGCTGTGACAGTGGCGCTCGCAGAGTGCACCTGCCTCTTTTAATCATGCAGTGCTACCAAGTGTAACATGAATCCACGGTCTTAGCCGAGGCCTGAAGAGAGCTGCAATACAGCTGAAATGCTTATAATGTTAGCTCTCAACACGGTTGATATAACTTTCCGTCTCCTGTCATCCACGCGTAGAAGCACCATGACCTAGTTATGGTGCCGGGAGGACACGACCTGTGGTTCATTGTAGCACACCTTGCCGTAAAACATTTTGCTGAATACACCCAGAAGCAGTCATAGACAAACCTCTCTTTGACGCAAGCAGTCACACCGTAGACAGTTCGAAAACAACTCCTTGTCCCTCAGTGGCCAATGTGTTCGCACGTAGGAATGCATGTACAGACTTCAGACATGCAACGCTATATTGATGCATGCAGACTGGGGATGGCCAGCATCAAAACGTTGTATCAACACCTGATGCCGCTGCAGTCTCCGCTACACACATGACTCGAGCAGCCACATCAGTAGAAGGAGGAACTCAAAGAAGATTGGCCTTGACACTATAGAACGTGATTCTTTGATGACGGCTATAGTTGTTGACGATCAACTCCCTACTTTTCATAGAACATACAAATATATGAGTCAGAATCCTCTAATTATGCGTTTTCCGAAGGAAACAATAATGAGTAGTTGACTACCATGTTTGTAGTTTGCTAGCCGACTCACTGCTACCACTACGTATAGCCCTGTGAGACGCTCTGCTAGGTGTATTCCGATGATTCACGCTGAAACCCACAAAATTACCACAACTACACCCTAAAACACATTCAACTCCTTAGTTACATGAAGCAGAGAGGGGAAAAGAATTATCTTTGTTCTGACCCCCCATAGTGGGCCAGTGCCTTGACTACATCGTCAGCCCCAAGACCCTGAAAGGCTGCTGAACGCTCGTAGTCCGTTGGGGGTAATTCTTGCCTAAGTGATATGATTTATACCTAACAAGCTATTATATTGTTATATTTTCATAGAGTAGGCGTATAGGGGCTCTATGGGTGAACCATTGTAGAATGCTCATTAGCACTCGGGTCATGCCGATTAAGGGCATCACAGTGTCGTGTCGTTAGTATTGCTGGTAAACGCCCATATCCTTTGAAAAAATATACTTCCTTGTTTAATATAATAAATAAATTATTCTGGTAATACACCAGCTAGTTTGAAACGCATCTACGGCGGCACCAACCGCAAAGTCTTTCAGGACATACTGGGGTTCGTAGGAATCCGCTTATGATAATTCAGAGTACATCTGGTGTCTAAGTGGAAGAGTTATAATGATATGCGGCCTTCTGTTATAACTTTATCAATTTGGTCTACAGAAGCCCCTCCATTATTGTAGGCGAAGTTTGCAGTGTTCTTACGGATATGGCGCACTCTTTGCACAGCCCCCAGAAAGGCACGCGCCGGCAACCGCCTTCTTCTTCTGCAGCGGCAGACCCACCTTCTGCTGAACAGGAAGCACCAGCTGAGTCGAAGCCTGTAGAACAAGCTGCCTGGAGCTCTGCTGCTGGAGGTAAATCAGTAGCAACGCCAGCAGCTGTTGCTGCAAGCAAGGCTTCGAGGAAGAAGAAGGGGGGAGACCCAGAGAAGCGCAAGCAGTGTAGTATCCATGCACTGATGAAACGGGTCTCCTTGGCAAACAAGCCAGTAGCCTCTTCTACCAGTGAAGGCCAAGGAACAGAAACAGGAACGCCTACATCGGAGCCGGCAGTAGCACCGGGGACGCATGCAAATCCTGTAAACAACGAAACAGGCGGTCTGGAAGGCCACCTGCATAATGATACCACTTGCCCATCAGGTACAAAAGCCCCAACAGGAGTAGCAAGAGACGGAGGCACAACGGGAGCAGCAGCAAAAAGTCTTGCCATAGGCACCCCAAGGGAAAGCCCAGATGAGGTGTCACTCTTCATGTTTGACTTTGGAGAATGCGATGCACAGCGTTGTAGCGGCAGGCGACTTCTGCGACACCGCAAGCTCAACAAAGTAACTGCTTCAGGTAAAGTAGAATATGTGCAGGCGCCGGGAGGACGCCGCCCTAGCAGCAGCGGCAGCCGCAGCCGAAGCAGCAGTGCCAGTAGCAACAGCAGTAACGTTTGCAGAGAAGACGAAAGCGGTCCCGACTCAGAAAGAGAAGGTGAGGCGGAGCAAGACTCCCCTGGAGCCGCAGCAACAACGGCACCTTCGGCAACTTCGCAATCAACAGAAACACCAGTAACTGGCACACGAAGAAGCAAAGGGGGTCTAGTACGTGTGCGTATAAGAGGGGGGAACTTCAGGGGTATTCTGCTGACTCCTTACTTCACCGACAAGACCCAAGTCTTCAGTGCAGCAGACGGCCCCATCATTCGGCAGCACGGCCTCGCTGTAGTGGACTGCAGCTGGAACCGGGTGCACGAGGGGAAAAAGTCTCATCGCCTTGAGATTAGTAGAAGTTAGTCAAACTTAGGTGACACAGCCCCGAGGCTACATGCAAACGATAATTGTTTGCTTACACTAGGGTGTAGTGCTGTGTAGTAAGGAGCGGGGCTAGTCTTTTAGTGGGTTTCGAGTGATGCTGTTCAAGGGTAGACACTGGAATTTAGGGGTTAGTATGAGTCCATAGGTAAATGTAACTAGGTTGCTTCATCCCTTATAAATGAGGGGTTTCCATGCAGCAATATACAGAGATAAGGGATGAGTGCTTAGCCTGTAGCCTGCTGTGTTGCTGCTGTTACTCAGAAAATGAGAGGGTACTGCCTCTGCTGTTATGCGGTAATCCAACCCACTATGGGGCTCCCAATATCTTAAATTGCGCGGAGGCTCTCGCGGGTGCCCTTTACATTGCAGGTTTGTCTTCCCGTCCTGGGTTTGTGTCTTTCTATTTTGTTTGTTTTTGTAACCCTGTATCTCCTTGCATATATCTTCTGCCTCTCTCTTTTTCTGTATGTGGCATTATCGCTTACGTGTCTCTCATCTTGTGCAGGTTTTCTTTCCCTTTATGGTGCTTTGCTTCTTCGATGTTGTCTGGCTTGCTGTTCTTCTGTCTCTTGTTGTCTCCTTTCTCTTTCAGTCACCAGTAGCTCTTTGTACTATGCACTTTCCATCCCGTACTCTTCTGCCTGTGCGTTGCTTGCGTGCATGCTTGCCGCCCAGTGGAAATGGCCAGTGTCTGCGCTGTCTGCCTAGCCAGCGGCAGTCTTTCGCTCCCGTCCTCAAATATCTATCAAGGGCTTTTCCTTGTTTATTTTCTGTCTCTGTATTGCTTTATGCCATCGTGTCTCCCCGTCTTTGGGTACGTGCACGTGAGTTGTTCTACGGGGGTGTACGAATAGCTGTAAGTTGAATCGGTGCCATCTCTGGCTGCATTTATTGCAGGGTACCGACGGCATGCGGAGCTGGTTTTGAGCAGCTTCACTTGGGGCCCTCATTTCCTAGACCTTAACAAACGATTTTTGGATCGTTATGTTTCCGTCCCTTCCGGTGCTGAAATGAAAGCGCTGAAGCTGCAGCAGGAAGCTGAGTTACTTAAAGAGAAAGCAACTAGAGACAAAGAGAAGGCAAATGACACCCGAGGATACTCTTCAGTCTACACAGAGATCGAAACAGTCCTTGAAGCAGGCGGAGACCGCAGAGACGGGAAGCAGCAGTAGCAACGACCGCCCTTTCAGGCAGCAGCTGTGGCGTGGGGACTTCTTATACCGTAGTGTCGCCTACAGCTGCAGCAAAGAATGGTCCATTACAGCTCCTGAAGAGTGCAGGCTCACGCCGCTGCTGCACGTACATTGCGATGAGCTTCAAAAAACCTGGAGGCGGACCCCCACTGTTGCAGCGTTGTGGCAGCTGGCACCGTCGAAAGCAGTCTCTTAGAAGTGAAAGCCCAAGGGCGACAAATGCCCTGTGGGGCTTTCTTGGCGCTGTTGAATTCGTTATCATGAGAATATCAAAACAACGTTTTAGGCAAAATATGTTAATGACCTCAGCGTTTACGACATACGTAAATTTCAACTGGTACGCTTGAAGATACGGATACTGATGGACCATCTTCAAGCAGACATGTTGGCAGGTGCAGGTGCACATATGCACCGTGGCACCACGCGTGTAAATACATTGACAGTTTTTGTGGGTGCACAAATAGGCCGACTTGTAGATACTGAGATTTAGAATTAGATATGCACACATGTGGAAGAACGAATACCCTAATCAATCGCGCATAGATCATCATACGTTTGCTGCGAAAGACACATCACGCGTTACGACAGAGGCTTTCGGCCCTTATGGTTGTTACCGCAAGCGCTTATACGCTGGTTCGACACAGTGTAGCAAGATTTAAGAGGCAGGGGTAGGCCTCGCGGGAAGCAGCAGGTGTCTGCGAAGCGGATAGCTGAACCCTCCTTTAAATGCAAATACCCACTGCGGAGCAATCGCTACCCTAGGGTGGCAACAACGCAGGCCTATGAAACTGCCAGTAAAATGTTGTTTGAACGGTTTGCCCAGAATAGCGCGTGCTCCGCGCATCAAGTGGGTTAGAGTTGAAAGGAGGCAGGTGCGCATTTTACATGCAACAGGGTTCTGCTTCAGACACTACACGAGATTGGTGTGTGGGTGAAGACGAAAGTGCTGAACTTTCTTAGAACTATACTTTATGGGTAGCTAGTTGATGAAAAGGGTTTTTTGACAGAGACACGTTCACCCCGTTTTCATAGTATAGCCTCCTTGAGAATAAGCAGACACTTGAGGACGATTAATGTTGGATTACGCAATGCGGCGAATTAAGTTAGGTGTTCAACATTCAGTTTTAGCGTGTCTACTGCAAGATGTAACGGACATCACCCTGCAAATAAACACTTTTCACTTGTAAGAAAGGGCACCACCCAAAGGTCCGTGAAAGGATCTATGGCAAGTGCATCACCACTTAGAGGGCAAGAATCGTACCAAGACAAAAACTTACACATACACCTAGGTTGCTGGTGCTTGGAGTCACCCCAAGCGATATAGCCGCACCGTCGTCTTATTATCTGGTAACCATTCTCACACAATTCGTTTCTCTTGGCTGTGCCTCCTTGGTGCATTCGTTTGGGCACTAGAACAGGGCCCTGGCGTCTAACGAGCACATTCACGGTGCTTGGCCGATTATTTTATGGGGGCTATTGCCGGCATCCACCCTTCCGGTGACCGGCAAGTGAATGGTTCATACTAATTGCTCACAAACTGCCTGATCTATCAGTTCGAATTTTTGGAGCTACCGAGGCGTGACCACTGGTCCCAAGATGTCTCTATGTTGTCTTAGAAGGAGGCATTGAACAAGGAAGTCTCCATGAAACAAAGCGAATTTTAAAAAGGCAAACAACCATCATTTAAATATTTCCACAAAGGAGTAGAGACAGGCGTTCCTTCCTGCCTACGAGGGGATGTGTTTGTGTTTCGATTCTCGCGTCCAGCGGGAGGGCGCATGCCACCTCGTTGAAACAGTGGGAAAGTGGATTCGCTATGCAAAAGGAGAGAACGAAATTCGTGTAAAACAAGCTAATTGATGGGTTGGAAGGGGAGAGGTTGGAAGGGAATGGCAGAGGGCCGCACGCAGCGAGGGCTTGCGAAGGCCACACGGTGTGTTGGCGGGCGAGTGACCTAGGGCCTCGAAGGGCCTTTATATGGCTGGCTAGTCCACAAGCATGACCATTCATTTCTAGAATTGTCTACTTTTCGATATGAGTTGTATTCTATATTGAAGTGAAATTACACTTGCCTCGACTTCTTTTTTTTACGCTTGCGTCTCGTTTGTTTCTTCGAGATATTGAAGAGCTGTCTGTCGAAAAGGCAGCATACATCGCAGTTTCTGGCGCGGCACAGCAAAATGATGCAGCGGTTCGAACACGTCAAATATCTTCTTCTCTCTTCGAGCCTAGTCAAGGGCTGTTCTACGAGCCCTCCCGATTCGGACAAAACTATGTCCGACAACTACGACGAGCCTCTCTCAGAGCGGAGGGCCGAACTTCCTCTTGTCCTTAGTCCTGAAGCGTAAGTGTCTCGTTACCGGCGTGTCTTAATGCATGTCCTAAAATGTCTTCGCCTTGCCTTCTTTCCTGTATTCACGTGCGTATTTAGTACGGGTTCTGTGCTTCCTTCGTGTGCATACGGAACTCATTCTGTTGGAAGTCCTCTCGTGTGCGTTTGTGGCGACTAGAGCCAAGCTCATTTGTGTAGGCGTAGCAAAGACGTATTACACGTAGCTTCCTTGCCTTATGGCGAACGGTCCGTTGCGTTATATTGAACTGGAGGTGTCTCTTTCCGTTTCTTTTCGCTTCTTCAGGCTGAGCAGTTTGTCCCCGTGCGCGCCTCTAGCCAGTCCTCCTGTTCCAACGGACCCCGCGGCCCCAAACGCCTCTACGTCTTATCTTTGCAGCGAACTCCATTCTACTGCGCCAAGTTGCACCTTTTTTTCAAACAGGTGTCAGGCAAAGCCACCGATGACTGATCTTGACAAGTACCTTGCAGGCCACAGGCGTCACCTAAGCATGGAGGAGCGATTTAGCATTTGCTTGGCGGTTGCGAAGAACTTGTCTGATTCTATTCGTTGTCCTAACAGCCCCGGAACTCTCGTCCAGTCAGGAAACAGCTCCCGCCCTTCTCCGCGTCCGCTCCACTAGATACGGCCCGCCGCCGAACAAAACCGCAAACCTATTATCCTTCTGAAGCTGCCCGTTGGGTGCAGCCTGTTTCAGCTGGCGGCCATAAAAACCGCCAGTGTACCTACTCCCTTTCGCTAGCGCGATGCTGCTGCTGCCAACTTGAACGCAGCTGCTTCACATTAGCAGACAACGCAAAAAGCCAAACATTGCGCAACAGAGGGGCAAGCCACAGTACGAAAGGCCGCCTCTTCTAGTCAGCAAGTGTCCTGCTGTCTTTCCCCCCAAAACCCAGCGCAGAGCCAGCGGTCTCTTTAGCCCGCTATTTGAAAATCGCAGTCCTTTCAAGGGTTCCTTGCCCTGGACCGCCGTGGACGAAACGTTTTACGCTTAGTCTTGGGGATTCGCATTTTGTTTGCAAGTGACCACTGCTTAACAGTGAAAGGGCTTCTTCACTTGAACCCCGGGCAACCGGCCAGAGAAGGGTGTGTAGCGTGCGTGCATCACTAGTGCTTCTGCCTAGGTGACAAAGACTCAAGTACAGAACATGACAAGAATAAGAGCTGACTGTATCTTCAATGCGTCATTCGAAACAATGAGGGCTGCAGTCCAGCTTACTAATCCTGTCCCTCAAGCGCTGTCTGAGTATACATGCAGATACACGAAAGCAGGCACAATATTGTCAGGAAGGAGAGGACCAGCCCTTCGCTCTCCTACCAGGCATTTCTGCACAGAGAGGAACAACCACTCGGTAAGCGTTCGTGACCAAAAGATGCAAGCTAATGTCGTCATTAGGTCCGTAGTAGGATCTCTGGCAAGTGCATCACCACTAAGAGGGCACGAATCGTACCAAGACAAAAACTTACACAAACATCTAGACTGCTGGTACTTGGAGTCACCCCAAGCGATATAGCCGCACCGTCGTCTCATTATCTGGTACCATTCTCACACAATTCGTTTCTCTTCGCTGTGCCTCCTTGGTGCATTCGCTTGGGCACTAGAACAGGGCCCTGGCGTCTAACGAGCACATTCACGGTGCTTGGCCGATTATTTTATGGGGGCTTTTGCCGGCATCCACCCTTCCGATGAACGGCAAGTGGAATCGTTTTACTTTCTGTTCTTGAAGCCTCGCTAGCGTCTCGATTGTCTCCGCCAAAACAGTCTTCTCAAGCTCTGTCTCTCTCTGTATCTCTTTCTCTTTCGAGAAAGGGAGCATTCACTGCACTTCAAGATGCGGAACAACAGAAGCAAACAGCGGTGTGGCAACGCTAAATATGTTCTTTTTTCTCTAAGCCCGCTCAGTAATTGGCAG
>CAJFCY010000627.1:0-11791 GCA_904066265.1 Eimeria zaria
CATTTATATATTTATATATATTTATGTAGTTGTTTGTTTTATAAAAGTTTGTCTCCTCGTTTCTGCTGTCTTTGAGTTTGTCTCAGGACCTGCTGCTGCTGCTGCTGTTGTTGTTGTTGTTGTTGCTGCTGCTGCTGCTGTTGTTGTTGTTGCTGCTTCTGCTGCTGCGCAGTTGTAGCTGCTGCACAGGCCGACAGAGGCAGCAGTAACCCTGCTGCTCTTGCTGCTGCTGATAGAGCTGCTTTGTTGCTGCTGCTGCGGATGCTGCTGCTGTAGTCTCTTCAAGCTATCAGTTGCTGTTGCTGCTGCTGTTGCTGTTGCTGCTGTTACTGTTGCTGCTGCTGCTGCAGTCGACGGTGTCTCCGCTGTTGCTGCTGTTGCTGCTGTTGCTGCTGTATCTTCTACTGCTGCAACTGAAGCGTTTGCAGCAGTAGATGCTGTTACAGTAGCTGCTGCTGCTGCTGCTGGATTTGCTGCTGGTGTCGCGGTCTCGCCGAGCCGGTCATCTGCTGCTGCTGCTGCTGCTGCTGCTGCTGCTGCTGCAGTCGCTGCTGCTGCCGGTCGTGCTACAGCTATTACTGCTGTCGTTGCTGCTGCTGCTTCTCTTGCTGCAGCAAAATAAAATATATAATTTAATATTCAATGTTTCAATTTAATTAATATATAAAAACACTAACTGCTGCTCAGTCTGCTGAGCATGCAGCCGAGGCGGCTGCGCCTGCAGCAGCAGCTGCTGCTGCTGCTGTTGCTGCTGCTGCTGCTGCTGTGTTACTGCTGCTAAGGTTTGGAGTCCAGCCCCCTCAAGAGTTGCAGCAGCAGCAGCAGCAGCAGCAGCAACAGCAACAGCAGCAGCAGCAAGTTTTAATGAATTATTTAATTGCATGTCTTCATAATAAACACAAACTGAGTTTGTTTATTTATATATTTGCTGCTGCAGTTGAACCCCCGTCTTTATTGGCAATGCATTAGGGTTTAGGGTTTAGGGTTTAGGGTTTAGGGTTTAGGGTTTAGGGTTTAGGGTTTGGTATCGAGCTGCTGCGATGTGCGTCTTATACCTCTCTGAAGGAAGGTGAAGAGATACCTAGCTCTAGCAGCAGCAGCAGCAGCAGCAGCAGCAGCAGCAGCGGGAACAACAGCAGCAACAGCAGCAGCATGCAGCAGCAGATGTTGCAGTTGTTGCTGCCTTCACTATGGAGCCGCCCTTCCCTCTGTTAGCTGCAGAGACACCCTTGTCTGTGGGGCTCTCCAATAGCTGCTGCAGCTGCTGCAGCAACAGCAGCAAAGGCAGCAGAAGCTGTAGCAGCTGCAGCAGCAGTAGCAGCTGCTGCTGCTGCGGCATCGGCTATGTGCTGCAGCAGCAACGGCGGCGGTTTATTGGTCTGGACCTGCTGCCATCACATCACGTATTAGTGTAAGAAGCATAGCTGGCTGCTGCTGCTGCTGCTGCTGTTGCTGCTGCTGCTGTTGCTGCTGCTGCTGTTGCTGCTGCTGGATTGCCTGTTCCGGCTGCTGTTGTTTTTTTTAGATATCGAAACGTGCTGCTGCTGCTGCTGCTGTTGCTGCTGCTGCTGTCGTGCTGGGCATTTCTGTCTCATGTGATTACTCTGTACTGCTGTTGCTGCTGCTGCTGCTGCTTCTGTTGCTGCTGCTGTTGCTGCTTCTGTTGCTGCAGTGAAGTGAGGCCTAGAGAGTTGCTAATCTGGAATTCGTCTCCTCCGGACGCTGTCTCCCTGCAGACACACAATGCAGCAGCAGCAGCAGCAGCAGCAGCAGATGTAGCAGCGGTAGCAGCAGCGGTTGCAGCTGGAGCAGCAGCATCAACAGCTGCAGCAGCAGGCAGACGTCTGCTAGGTAGAGTGCAGCTGCCGCTGCAGCTGGATGTGCGAACTGCTGCTGCTTGCGTCGTTGCATCGGACAGCAGCAGCAGCAGCAGCGAGAATAGCACAGCCGCAGCAGCAAGAGGTAGCAGCAGCAGCAGCAACACTGTTGTCTTTGCTGCATTTGCTGCCCGAACCCAGCAGCTACTGCGGTTATTCCTGACGCTGCCTGGCAGCAGCAGCAGCCCTGCTGCCTCTGCTGCAGCTTCTGCTGCTGCTGAGCAGCAGCGCGAGAGTCTGCAGCAGCTTCAAGGAGTTTCTGTTTCCGGTGTATATACAGCCTGTCTTTGTTGGTGCTTCTCAGCAGCAGCAGCAGCAGCAGCAGCAAACGTTGCAGAAGACGGCAGCGAAGCTCCTGTCTTTAAAAGGAGACGAACTGCAGCAGCAGCAGCAGCTGCTGCTGCTGCTGCTGCGGAGGAGGAGGAGGAGGATGTGCAGGAGATTGTCGTGGTAGATGCAGAGCAGTTGCTGCTGCATCGTGCTGCTGCTGCAGCACCTTTGCTGCTGAAGCTGCCTCCCATACCTCGTGGATCTGCTGCAGTGTTTGCTGCTTGCTGCTGCAGCAGCAGCAACGACAGCACGGAGAGCTGCTGCCCGTTTCACTGCAGCAGGAAGGAGACAGAAGAAACAGCGGCAGCAGAAGAGACAGAGACAGCAGCTGAGGAGACAGCTGGTTGGAAAGATAGCAGCAACAGATGCAGCAGCAGCAGCAGCAGCAGCTCGTGCTGCAGCAGCAGCAACGGCTGCTGCAGCAATCCTACCGCAGCGGAGCTGCCGCTGCTTCGTATTAGCGGGGGAAACCCCACAGCTGCAGGCTGTCCCCGAGTGCTGCAGCTGCAGCTGTCTCTGCAGCAGCAGCAGCAGCAGCAGCAACAGCTGCAGCACGAGAAGGGAATATGTATATCTTGCGATTTGCGGTGTATCTACAGCAGCAGAGGCTCCTGCTTCTCCTTAGGAAGGCTACGAGCTGCAGCAGCGCTGCTGCCGCATGCAGTTGCTGCTGCTGCCCGCTGCTCCTTCCGTTGGTTGTCTTGGCAGCAGCAGCAGCAGCAACAACCACAGCACCTCCAGCAGCAGCATCTGCTGCTGCAGCGGCCGGTTGTAGTGTGTGTCACAGCAATACCAGCAGCAGCTACTAGGGCAGCAGCAGCAGCAACAGCAGCAACAGCAGCAACAGCAGCAGCAGCAGCAGCAGAGCGATATTTATGCATGTTTTGTATTAGCCGGGACGCCTTGTCGGGTTCTGCTGCAGATGCACCGGCAGCAGCAACAGCAGCAGCAGCAGCAGCAGCAGCAGGAGCATGGTTGGTGCTGCTGCGAGTATCGCAACATACAGTAACAGTTGTTGACACTGTGCCTGTGCAGCAGCCGCTGCAGCAGCTGCAGCAGCAGCAGCAGCAGCAGCAGCAGCAGCAGCAGCAACCGGTGCTGCCACCTGCTGCTTTGCTGCTGAGCCCGAGTGGTAGTAGCGGCTGTTTGCTGCTGCATGCAAGGAGTTTGCTGCTGCTGTCTTTCTCCTTTGGGCCCCGTCCATCTGTCTCTGTCTTGCGGCACTGTACTCTCCCCGCTGCTGCTGCTGCTGCTGCTGCTGCTGCTGTATGCGGCAGCAGCAGCAACACCAGCGCGCTGCTGACTGGAGACACCCTGTGGCTGTCTCGACAGATGCAGCAAGGGGACGAACTGCAGCAGCAGCAGCAGCAGCAACAGCAACAACAGCTGCTGGCTGTAGATCTTGCAGCAGACCCGCCGGTGCTGCTGCCCCTCTTAAGCATGCAGCAGCAGCAGCAGCAGCAGCTACGATGGGCTCTGTGCTGCTCCTTACTCTGGAGGCCCCTGCAGCAGCAGCATGATGTAAATGACAACAGCAACAGAAGCAGCAGGAGCAGCAGCAGCAGCAGCAGCAGCAGCGTCTCGCAGCAGCGAAGGGACGAAGAGACAGTAGATCTGCTGCTGCTGCAGGTTGCTAGACACTGCATGCATGTGCTAGGAAGAGACAAAGTTTGCTGCTGCCTGCTGCATGCGGTGCAGCCGTGCAGCAGCTGGCCAGATGCTGCTGAGACTGAGAGCGTCTGCAGCAGCAGCAGCAGTAGTAGTAGTAGCAGCAGCAGCAGCAGCTGTGGCACCTGCAGCAGCAAAGCCAGCAGCTACTATACAGTTAACAGCTCTGCTGCCGATGAACTCACACTCTGCAGCAGCAGCAGCAGCAGCAGCAGCGACGAGCTAGACAAAGGCTACAGCTGCACGACAGCATCTCTTGTGTCTGAAGACACCCTTAGGGCACTCCGCAGCAGCAGCAGCTGCTGCTGCTGCTGTAGTGACAGCGTGCTGCTGCAGCAAGCAGCAGCAGAAGCCCGGCGAATTGCAGCAACAGCAACAGCAACAGCAACAGCAGCAGCTGCAGACGAGTGGGATGTCTTGCTGCTGCAGCGAATCTTGTGGGACCTCACAAAGCGAGCAGCAGCAGCAGCAGCAGCAGCAGAAGCAGCAGCAGCAGGCGATGCAAAAGAAAATCTTGTGATGAGAGGTGCAGCAGCAGCTGCAGCAGCTGCAGCAGCAGCTTCTGCAACAGGCACTTTGCTGCAGCGTGCTGCTGTCAGTGCTTGCGTATCGCTGTTGCTTTGGCTGTCTCACATGCAGCAAGAGCAGCAGCAGCAGCAGCAGCAGCAGCAGCAACAGCAACAGCTGCTGCTGGGAGCTTCGGAGGTGTGGGGTCGTTTCCTGCAGCAGCAGCAGCAGGTGCTGATGCGCTGCATGCACAAAGCAGAACAGAATACAGCAGCAGCAACAGCAGCAGCAACAGCAGCAGCAACAGCAGCAGCAACAGCTGCTGCTGCTGCTGTTGCATTTCGTTCTGCTGCTGAGAAGTGGCCTACTTCTGCTGTCTTCAATCCGCGGACTCAGCATCAGCAGCAGCAGCAACAGCAGCAGCAGCAGCAAGGAGAGCAGCAGCAGCAAGAACAACAGCAAAGTAAGGATTTCAGTTTCTCTGTGCCCCTGCTGCTGCGGCCTTGGGGTGTATGTACAGTTCATAGTCAGCTGCAGCACGGGGAGCTGCTGCTGCTGCAGCAGCAGCCACTTGTTGCTGCTTTGCAGGAGTATGTGCTGCAGCGGCTTCAGCAGCAGCAGCAGCAGTTTATACAAGTAATGATATCTGCAGGAGAGGAGAAAAGACAACAGAGGACGCAGCGGCTGCTGCTGCTTGACCAGCTGCAGCAGCAGCAACAGCAGCAGCAGCAGCAGGGAGAGGCTTTTTCTTGCGACCCCATAGGCAAGTTTGCTGCTGCGTTGCTGCAGCAAGGCAGCTCTCTCTGTCTATTCCTCAGCAGCTGCAGCAGCAAACTGCAGTCAGCACTGGCGCGGCCGCAGCTGCAGCTGCTGCAGCAACAGCAGCAGCATGAACGGAAGCTGTCTGCTTTGCTGCAGCAACGACTGCTGCTCTCGTCATCTGAGCAGTGGCGCCTGCTGCTGCTCGGGGCAGTGCAGCAGCAACTTCATGTATGTTCAGGCATTGGGCAAGCAGCAGCAGCAGCAACAGCAGCAGCAGCAACATACGCAAGGGCAGCAGCCGATTTGCCTGTCCTCTCGGCAGCGGCGGCTGCATGCACAGCCTTCGCACACAGGCTATGCAAGCAGCTTCTTTGCAGCAGCAGCAGCAGCAGCAGCAGCAGTCGTGGGAGCTCAGAAGCTTCAGGGGAACAGCAATCACGTGGTACTGCAGCAGCAGCAGCAGCAGCAGCAGCAGCAGCAGCAGCAGAAGCTGCTGCAGTACGGAGATGTTTCCTGCCTTTCTGGGTGCCATTGAAGAGCCGTTGCTGGGAGGAGTTGTGCATCATGGAGCAGCAGAAGCAGCAGCAGCAGCAGCAGCAGCAGCAGCAGCAGCAGCCGCAGCGGCATAGACAGCAGCACCAGAACCAACAGCAGCAGCAACAGCAACTGAAGCGCCTAGTTGCCTATGCTGCAGCAGCAGCTGCTGCGACGCACGCCGACTCCGTTGTCGCGCAGCAGGTGTTGCTCGCACTGTCTTGGCAACAGCAGCAGCAACAGCAGCAGCCATCACAGCAGCAGCAGCAACAGCAGCAACAGCAACAACAGCAACTGGTGTTGGATGCTGCAGGCTTGGAGGTGAAGCAGGCGAAGGAGACAGTGAGTAGTATCAACATAATAGCTGCTGCGCATGCTGCTGCTGTCCTTGCTGCTGCTTCTTCCCCTGCTGCTGTTGCTGCTGCTGTTGCTGCTGCTGCAGCGGATTATTGCAGCAGCAGATGTTTGTATTTCTGCTGCTCAGGCGGACTGGTTCGGGGCCCTCTTCGCGTCTTTCAAAGAACGAGGTGCTGCTGCTGCTGCTGCTGCTGCTGCTGCTGCTGCATTTCCTTTATACAGCACAGCAGCAACAAGCCTAATGCATGGCAGGAAGTTGCCGAGATCGGCGGTGTTGCTGCTGTTGTTGCAGCAGCAGCAGCAGCAGCAGCAGCAGCAACGGAACGGTGCATGCAGTGCAGCGCGGCCTTTACTGGACTCTCTCACGGTGTCTCCTACTGCAGATTGCATAGAGGTAAAGCTGCTGCTGCTGCTGCTGTTGCTGCTGCTGCTGCTGCTGCAGCTGATCTTGTTCCTGCTGCTGGTCCTGCTGCTGCTGCTGCTGTGCATGAGATTTTTGCTGCGTCTGTTCGCTTGCATGCAGGCAGGAGAGACAGTGCTGCAGCTGCTGCAGCAGCCAGTGTCTAAGGAGCTGCAGATGATGCGGTTGTCCCTGCAGCTATGGCAGCTGCTGCAGAGGGACAGCAGCAGCAGCAGTAGCTGCTGCAGCAGCAGCAGCTGCAGCGGCTGCTTCAACGGCAAGAAGGCATGTATAAATCTACCAGCAGCAGCAGCAGCAGCAGCAGCAAGAGCAACGGAAAGTATGGGCGTACTGCGCAAGGGGCTGGAGATGTACCTGCAGCACGCAGCCCCAGCTGCTGCTGCAGCAGCAGCAGCAGGAACAGCAGCAGAACCAGCAGCTATGTACGCATACCGCACGCGGCTGCTGCTGCTGCTGGCTCAGCAGGCAGCAGCTGCTGCTCCTGCTGTTGCGCTGCTTCCGGTGCATAGATACCCGGAGCTTGCTGCAGATGCCGCAGCAGCAGCAGCAGCTGCTGCTGCTGCTGGGAAAGATGCAGTAGGCCCATCTATGAGGACGGAGCTTCTGCTGATGGCAGCAGAAGCAGCAGCAGATGCTGCTGCTGCAGCACCGAACTCTGCAGCAGCACGCGAGTTGCTGCAGCAAACCAGACGACGAGCAGCAGCAGCACTTGTGGGAGATGGCTGCGTCTTTGAGGCGCTGCAGCTGCTGCAGCTGCTGCAGCAGGAGTGGGAGGATAAGGTAGGGGCATTGCTGGTGTTGCTGCTGCTGCTGCAGCGCATGCTGAAGTCACGCGTGCTGCTGCAAAAGCAAGCAGCAGCCGCAGCAGCAGCAGCAGCAGCAGCAGCAGCTGAAGATGACCCCTGCCTAGAGCCAGATGCGGGAGAAGGCGGAAGGCAGAAGAGGCTTCCTGCTGCTGCGCAGACACTGCATGCAGAAGCTGCAGCAGCAGCAGCAGCAGCTACTCTATATAATGCTGCTGACCACCTCTCTATATGGTCTGACGCTGCAGCAGCAGCAGCAGCAGCAGCAAGTGCTGCCGCTGCTCCTGGCGCTGCACGTTGCGTTCTTCACGCAGCAGCGGAGGCCGAAGCAGCAGCAGCAGCAGCAGCAGCAGCAGCAACAGCAGTAGCAGGTTCACTGCCTCTTGCTGCTGTATCTGCAGCGTCTGCTGCAGCAGCTCTTCAAGCGCAGCGGCTGCTGCATCGAGTTGCTGTTTCTTCTTCTTTGCATGCAGGCGCCCCTGCTGCTGCTGCTGCAGTGAGCTGAATTCTGCTGCTGCTGCTGCTGCTGCTGCTGTTACTGCTGCTGCTGCTGCTTTTGTTGTTGCCTGCGCTTCTGGTGATGTGCGGAGCATACAAGGAATGGGTCATTCAATGCTGCTGCTGCTGCTGCTGCTGCTGTGGGGTTTGCTGCTGCAGTTGCTACTGGAGGAGCAGCAGAAGAGCGGGTCTCTAGAGGCTGCTGCGCGTCTATGTTTGCTGCATGCAGCTGCTGTTTGGTAAGCCGGCTGCTGCTGCTGCTGCTGCTGCTGCTGCTGCTTGTGTTGTTGTGTGTTGCTGCTGCTTGCTGTTGCTGTCTTCCGCTGCAGCGTGTTGCTGCCGCCGAAGGAATGTTAGCTGTGCCCCACGTTTTCTGTGTTCAGGTTGCAGCTCCTCTCGCAGCAGCAGCAGCAGCAGCAGCATTTGCAGCAGCAGCAGCAGCAGCAGCGGACGGATTCTGCGGGGCGCTTCCCACACTGGCTGCTGCAGGCGACTGCAGCACTGCAGCAGGAGCTTGCAACAGCAGCAGAACCATGGCGCCGCATACAGCAGCAACAGCAACAGCAGCAACAGCAACAGCAGCAGCTGCAGCAGCTGCAGCAGCTGCAGCATCTACAGCAGCTGCAGACATCCCTTAGTCCTATCGTGAGCAGCGCAGCAACGCTGCAGCAGCAGTATCGAGCCCTGAACCTAGCAGCAGCAACTCTGCTGCCTCTGTCTTCTGGGCCCCAGCCGCAGCAGCAGCAGCAGCAGCAGCAGCAGCATCAGGATGAAGGGGAGCTGCATCTGTCTCCACTTGCTGCTTTGTCTCGTGTTGCTGCTGTAGCTGGCCGCTGCGGTTTGCTGCTGCAGCAGATTCCCGAGTGTACATTGACCTTGCCCCCGCTGCTGCTGCTGCTGCTGCTGCCTCTAACTGCTGCTGATGCACTGCAGCTGCCACAGGTTCTGCTGCTGCGTGCTGCTGAGGATGTACCGGCAAATTCGCTCTCCCCAGCATGCAAACAGCAGCAGCAGCAGCAGCAGCAGCAGCAGCAAGACTTGACGGAGCCGCAGCAAGGCCTTGTCTCTGGAGTAGGTTTCTTGACACTTAGGCGCTGCTGCTGCTGCTGCTGCTGCTGCTGCTGTTGCTGCTGCTGCTGTTGCTGCTGCTGCTGCTGCTTTGCTGCTGTTGATCCTCTTCCTTGTAAGCAGGCGTTGTTGCAACGATTGCTGCATCTCATCGCTGCTGTTGCTGTTGTTGTTGCTGCTGCTGCTGCTGCTGCTGCTGCTGCTGCTGCTGCAGGTAAGCGTGTGCAGCGAGTTTGAAGACAGCAGGGGGCTGCAGCTGCAGCTGCCTGTTATTGAAGAGGAGCAGCAGCTGCAGCAAAGGCGGGCTGTATCTGCTGCACAAGCTATGCAAATTGCTGCCCTTGCCCAGTACGATACACTTTTGCTGCTGCTGCTGCTGCTGCTGCTGCTGCATTGGTGCTGCTGCTGCTGCGTACTCTGCTGCCTTCGCTGCACCTACAAACAGTACAGACTCTAGATAGGCAGCTGGAAGGCAGCACCTGCTGTTGTTGCTGCCTTTGCTGCTGCTGCTGCTGCTGCTGACGGAGTGCCATATGTCTGTGCTGTTGCTGCTGCTGCTGCTGCTGCTGCTGTTTGTGTTGTGCTGCAGGGCGCAGTGTCTGCTTGCCTCAACTGACAAGGCTGCCTTCTCCCCCCACATTTCAGCAGCAGAAACTGCAGCTCGCTTGGTGAGCAGCAGCAGACCCTGCAGCAGCAGCAGCAGCAGCAGTTGCTGCAGCAGCAGGAAAACCCGCACATGCGTTGGAGGTGTTGCTGCAATGTTGGCCTGCTGCTGTTGCTGCTGCTGTTGCTGCTGCTGCTGATGCTGCAGCAGCATTTCGTGTTTCCCCACTAACTAAGTCTCCAGATATTTAGCTTTTATGCTGCTGCTGCTGCATGTGCTGGTGCTGCATGTGCTGCTGCTGCTGCATGTGCTGTTGCTGCTGCTGCTGCTGCTGCATGTGATGTTGCTGCTGCTGCTGCTGCTGCATGTGCTGTTGCTGCATGTGCTGCTGCTGCTGCATGTGCTGCTGCTGCTGCTGCAGGCGTTCTTAGGGGAGTTGTCTGCTGCAGTCAGCCTCTGCTGCAGCTGCAACTTAAATTTGCTGAGTCCCCTGCATGCATTTGTTTACTGCGCGCTTAGAACAAACACACAAACTGTAAACCCTGCTGCTGCTGCTGCTGCTGCTGCTGCTGCTGCTGCTACTGCTGCTGCTGCTGTTGGTGCTAGTGCTGGAGCTGTCGGTGGTGCAGTTGCTGCTGTCGCTGGTGCTGCTACTCGAGCTGCTATTCCTGCTGCTGTCAATGCTGCTGCTGTCGTAGTGGCAGAAGCAGTTGCAGCAGCAGCAACAGTTGCTGCTGCTCGAGTGTAATATGGTATGCCTTCAGGATGAGGAGAACGTGCTTTCGCAGCAGCAGCAACAGCAGCAACAGCAGCAGCAGCAGCAGCAGCAGCAGAGGAAGATAGATCGCTGGGATGAATTGCTGCAGCAGCTGGACAGACACTGGAAGCTTTCAAATTCTGGCAGCAGTTTGATGCAGTCAGAGGGTGCTGCTGCTTTTGCTGCTGCTGCTGCTGCTGCACCTCCCACAGCAGCAGCAGCAGCACGTGTAGAGGCGCAACGACTGTTTGCTGCGCTGCAGCAGCAACTGCAGTCACTTGCTGTTCTCCTAGGCCCCCAGCGAATACCCCCGAAAGTCGTAAGTGAATCGCTTGCTGCAGCAGCAGCAGCAGCAGCAGCAACAGCAGCAGCAGCAGCAGCAGAAGCTGTACTAGTAGCAGCTGGCCCGGGTTTAGTGTGCCTGCTTAGAGTAGCATGGTTTAGGGTTTAGGGTTTAGGGTTTAGGGTTTGTAGCTAAGCAAGTGCTTCGCTCACATGCAGCCGTTGCTGCTGCTGCTGCTGCTGTGGCTGCATGTGCTGCTGCTGCTGCTGCTGTTGCTTTTGCTGCAGCTTGCCTTCTTGCATGATCGCCTGAATGGAGACAGCGAGGGTTTAGCTGCGCTGCCGCTGCTGCTGCTGCAAGGACGCCTTGATGCAGCAGTTGTGCTGCTGGAGAAGCACGTTGCAGCAGCAGCAGCAACAGCAGCAGCAGGAACAGCAGCAGCAGCAGCAGAAGCTGGTGTCTTGAGGAAGAAGCAAGATGCCAGCAGAGAACTGCAAATGCAGGCAGCAGCAATAGCCCAGGTATTTCCTGCAACAATATCTGCTGCTGCTGCTGCTGCTGCAGCTGTTGCTGCTGCTGCAGCTGTTGCTGCTGCTGCTGATGGCCTCAGCTTGCTGCTGCTGTTAGTTTTCCTGCTGCTGCTGCTTGTGTTGCTTGTACCCCTATAGGGCTTGCCTTTGCTGCTGCTGCTGCTGCATTTGTTGCTGCTGCTGCATTTGTTGCTGCTGCTGGGTTCGTTGCTGTTGTGTTTACTGCTGCTGCTGTTGCTGCATTTGCTGCTGCTGCTTCATTTGCTGCTGCAGTGTGGGTTGTGGTGTATTTTGCTTCAGCTGCGAATAGCTGTAGCGCAGCAGCAGCCGCTGCTGCTGCCTCGCTTAGACAAAGCCTTGAAACAGGCAGTAAGCCCCGCTGTTGCTGTTGCTGCTACTGCTGTTGCTGCTGTTGCTGCTGTTGCTGCTGCTGAGTAGGTATCTCGTGTAGCAGTGGCTTCTGCCAGTGTTGCTGCTGCTGTTGCTGCTGCCAGAATTGTCGCTGCTGCTGCAGCTGCTGTTGGTATTCTGTCTGTCTGTTAATGTTGCTGCTGTTGCTGCTGCTGCTGTTGTTGTGCTGCAGGGAGAGCTTGCATGCGCTGATGCTGCTGCTGCTGATTGCTGCAGCAAAGCAGCAGCAGCGCCTTTTGGCTGCGACTGTGTTGAAGTTTGTTTGCCTCGGCAGCAAAAAGAAGTTTAAAGTGCTGCAGCAGCAGCAGCAACAGCTGCAGCAGCAACAGCTGCAGCAGCAACAGCTGCAGCAGCAACAGCTGCAGCAGCAACGTCAGCAGC
>CAJFCY010000628.1:0-11789 GCA_904066265.1 Eimeria zaria
TACTCAAACATATATATATATATATATATATATATATATATATAGATGTACTTAGAGACATTTAGGTCTATTGGAAAGCATTGTGGAGACACTTGGAGACACCTTGGAGACAGTCGGAGACACTTGAAACCATTCGGAGACAGTCAATACAAAAAAAATAGGTAGGTGTCTCCAAACATTTGGAGACAGTTAATTATATATTTAGGGATGTTCGGAGACATTTAGAGACACTTTGGGACGGCTGGTGCTGCAGCCACTGCTGCTGCAGCAGAGGGACTCGCTGCTGCTGCAGCACAAACGACTTTTGCTGCAGCATCGACACGGTGTACTGGTACAGCAACGAGGGCTGCTGCCGCAGCAACAAGGGCTTGTGCTGCGACAACACTTGCTGCTGCTGCAGCAAGCAGGACTGCCGCTGCAGCAACGAGGGCTGCTACTGCAGCAAGGAGGGCTGCCGCAGCATAAAGGGGAGCTGCCTTTGCAGCAACAAGGCTTTTTGCCACAGCAAGGAGGGCTGCTGCAGCAGCAACGAGGTTTTCTGCTGCACCCAGAGGGGCTGCCGCTGCAGCAACGGCATCCGCCACAGCAGCAGCAGCAGCAAGCTCGCCCAGTTAACGCACGCAGCACTGCAGCTGCCACGTTCCCTTCCAGAGACCCCATTTTGACCTGGGCCTTGTATGCAGCAGCAGCAGCAGCAGCGTTGGAAGGCCCTGCAACAGCAGCAGCAACAGTAGCAGCCACAGCAACAGCAGCAGCAGCAGCAGCAGCAACGGCAGCTCGATGACTACACAGTTATTTAATACGACTTTGAACAGTTCCAGAAAGAAGGAGAGGTTTTGTGTTTAGTATGCATGTAACAGCAGCAGCAGTCAACGGAGCAGCAGCAACAACCAGCAGCAGCAGCTGCTGCTGCAGCAGCAGCAGCAGCAGCAGCACACAAGGCATGCTGGTACCTTCCGTTCATACACACACCCCACTTCTGTATGAAAGAAGAAAAATTAATTAATATTAACATTATAAAATAATAAAGACAACAGCCAGACCCATGTAACGAGCTGTTACACAGCAGCAGCAGCAGCAGCAGCAACAGCAGCAGCAGCAGCAACAGACCCTGGCGATACTGCGTAGAGGCAATAGCCTTCCCTTGTTTTGTTTGTTATCCTTTCTTCTTTTTATTTATATACTTGAAGCAACCACAAACCCTAAACCCTAAACCCTAAACCCTAAACCCTAAACCCTAAACCCCAGACACGTTATATAGGGAGCCCCTGTGCGACTTCTTCGTTGTGAAGTCTCTGTTGCTGTGAACCTCCTGCAAACTATATGCATTTTGTAGCAGCAGCAGCAGCAGCTGTGCAGCAGCAGCAATAACAACAGTAGCAGCAACAGCAGCAGCAGCGGGAACCCCCGCCGCTGTTGTTGTCTGCGTGGCTTAACACACTGCAATGCAACACAGCAACAGCATCAGCAGCAGCATCAGCAGCAGCAGCAGCAGCAGCATCAGAATCAGCAGCAGGGAGCACCTAGTGCCTCCAGACACTGATATCAATTAGTGTTGCAGCAGCAGCAGCAGCAGCAGCAGCAGTGCCCAACTGTCAGCAGCACACACGACAGCAATCGCTGCAGCAGTAACACCAACTGCAGCAGCAACAGCAGCAGCAACAACAGCAGCAGCAACAGCAGCTTCGGGTACTAATGTCACGACGGCGAGCCACAGCAGCTGCAACCCTGCGATGAACTCAGCAGGCCACCTGCCCTGCCTGCAGCAGCAGCAGCAGCAGCAGCAGCAGCAGCAGCAACTTTATCAGCAGCAACAGCAGCAGCAATTTCAGCAGCAGATAACAGAGCAGCAGAAGAGGCTGCTGCAAGATTTGCTGCACCACTACGTCATCGTAGGCCCTCGTATCAGCAGCATAGCCTACGCAAGGCACGGAGGGCAGCAGCAGCAGCAGCAGCAGCAGCAGCAGCAGCAACAGCAGCACCATTGGCGTGTATCTTATAGGGCCATAGCTGTTCCTAGCAGCCTGCTGCAGGAAGATGCATGCATCAGCAGCCACACACTGCTGCTGCAGGTTGTTGCTGCAGCAGGGGAGCAGGTGCAGGAAGAGGGTGAACAGCAGCAGCAGCAGCAGCAGCAGCAGCAACAGCAGCAACAGCAGCAGCAATGGCGCTTGCTGCCTTTAACTGGTGCAGCAGGTTCTTCCCAGCCACCAATATGGGGCCGCTGCAGTTGCTTCTTGCAGGCTCTTGCTGGACCGAAGACAGCAGCAGCAGCAGCAGCAGCTGCTGCTGCAGCAGCAGCAGCTGCTGCTACTAGGCACCCCCAGGCTGCTGCCGCGATGCAGCAGGACGCCACTGGAGGATCCGTGAACGCTGTAAGCCCGGGGGCAGAGGCGGCAGCATCAGCAGCTACAGCAGCAGCAGCAGCAGCAGCAACAGGAGCCACAGCAACAACAGCAGAAACAGTAAGAGGAGCAGTTGAGAGTGGGAACGACGGCAGCAACTCAACCCAAAAGCAGCTGCTGCCCCTTTATCCCGAGCAGCAGCAGCAACAGCAGCAGCAGCAGCAGCAGCAGCAGCTGTACGTACACTGGGGTTTCACAGCAGCAGATGGCCGCAGCTGGAGAGAGCCACCCCCCTCTTGTGCTTCGCCTCACTGCATCAGAGCCCCCACAAAGGCTGCGCTGCAGTCTCCTATGCATGCTTGCTTCTGCTGCTGCTGCTGTTGCTGCGCTGCACTCGTAGACAGGAGCGGCTGCAGCAGCAGCAACCCAACGTCAGCCGCGGGGGAAGCAGACAGCAGCAGCTGCTGCTGTGCAAAGTCCAGGTACTGCAACAACAGCAGCAACAGCAGCAGCAACAGCAGCTGCAGCACCGAATCCGCAGGGCTACCTGCTTCTGCCCCAGCAACAAGCCCTGCTATCAGCGAGGCCTCGCCCCCCAGCAGCGGCAGCAGCAAGAGCTGCAGCAGCAGCAGCAGCAAGAGCTGCTGCAGCAGCAGCAGCATTAGCCGAAATGCATGTGAATCGCCACCGCCCTTCTGTGGCTTCGTACGGCTGGGCTGCCCCGTTAGGGTGGCTGTGTGCCCTAGGAGGCAGCAGCAAGAGCAGCAGCAGCAGCAGCTGCTGCTGCTGCAGCAGCAAGAGCAGCAGCAGCAGCAGGAGCAGCACAGGACAGTTGAGTTTGTGTTGCATTGTTCAGACAATGGGTGGTTAAAGGCAGCAGCAGATAAAAATTTCTCTCTTGATTGTGCTGCTGCTGCTGCTGCAGCAGAAGCAGCAGCACTACAGGAAGCGGCCCTGCTGCTGCTGCGCCTGCAACATCAGCAGCAGCAGCAGCAGCAGCGGCAACTATCCGTTCACCTGCTGCAGCAGCCTCTGCAGGCGGCTCCTGTGCTGCTGCGACTGCGGTGCCTAGAGGCATTTGATGCAGCAGCAGCAGCAGCAGCAACAGCAGCAGCAGCAGCAGCAGCAACAGGAGCAAGAAGACAATGCGTAATTCTAACGTGGCTCGTTGGACGTTGGCTGGCTGTCGATTTGATAATAGAGAAGCCAGCAGCAGCAGCAGCTGCTGCTGCTGCTGCTGCAGCAGCAGCAGCAGCGGATGATGAGTACTCTGTTCAGATAGAAATGGGGGGGCAGATAAGAGACTGCCTACGGCGGCCATTGAAGGGGGGGAGGCCGCCGCTGCAGTGTCTGCTGCCAGCAGCAGCAGATGC
Organism: Eimeria zaria; assembly: GCA_904066265.1. Lineage (NCBI taxonomy): Eukaryota > Apicomplexa > Conoidasida > Eucoccidiorida > Eimeriidae > Eimeria > Eimeria zaria. The sequence goes on from CAJFCY010000628.1 coordinate 3,719, forward strand.
AGCAGCAGCAGGAGCTGCAGCAACAGATGCCGCATCCCCTTCTGCTGCAGGCCTTGCTGATGGGCTCGCTGCAGCACTGCAGCAAGCAGCAGCAGAAGAGACAGCTCGTCTTGCTGCACTGCCTTGTGTAGGGTCTGGATGCTCAAGACTGCTGCGGCTGCGGCTGCTGCTGCAGCTGCAGCAGCAGCCGCAGCAGCAGCAGCTTGCATTGCGGGTCCTTAGTAGTCAGGGGATACCCCTATGCTTCAATATCTGCCGCGTAGAACCGAAGTTTACTGCTGCAGAGATGCAGCTGCTGCAGCAGGAGCTTCAACAGAAGCAGCAGCAGCAAGAGCAGCAGCAAGAGCAGCAGCAAGAGCAGCAGCAACAGCAGCAGCAACAGCAGCAGCAAGAAAGCAAGCAACTAGATACTCGCATCGTTCTGTGTGAGCTGCAGCAGCAGGCGAATGTGCCTCCGCTTCATCAGCAGCAGCAGAACGAGCAGCTGCAGCAGCAGCACATGCAGCATGAGCAGCAGCATCACATTGGGATGCGGCGGCCTTGCTGCATAGGGGAGAAGGAGGCGAACATCTGCAGTGGTGTAGGAGCAGCAGCAGCAGCAGAGACAGCAGCAATGATAGCTTCTCCTGCTGCTGCTGCAGGGAGTCTTGAGCAATGGCCAGCAGCTGATGAGGCAGCACAGAGTCCTGGGCCAGATTGTGCAGGGGACACAGTCGTAACAGCAGCACTAGCAACAGCAGCAGCAGCAGCAGCAGATGCTGCAGCAGCAGCAGCACGTTCTGCTGCGGGAGCAGCAGCTGACCGCGCTGCCCGTGCAGATAGCGCAGCCGAGACAGCAGCAGCAGCAGCAGAGGCTGCAGCTGCCACAGCAGCAGCAGCAGCAGCAGCAGCGGATGCAGCAGCAGCAGCAGCGGCGGAAGCAGCTGCCGCTGCAGCGAATGCAGCAATAGAGGCAGAAGCTGCTGCCGCAGCAGCAGCAGCATCCGAAGCAGCAGCAGATGCAGCAGCAGAGAGGCTTTTCTGTACATCTGAGTGGCGTTTGCTGCTGCCGTCTCTAAACCAGCTGCTGCAGTGTGCATCTCTCTCAGGTGTAGATACAATCTCTTATGGGGGGCAGAGGCTTGTCTCCTGCAGGTAATTATATGTGTCTCCTTTTGTCTGTGTCTCCTTGTCTTTGTCTCCTTTTGTCTGTGTCTGTGTCTCCTTGTCTTTGTCTCCTTGTCTCTGTCTCCTTGTCTCTGTCTCCTTTTCTTTGTCTCCTTGTCTTTGTCGTTGTCTCCTTGTCTCTGTCTCTGTCTCTGTCTTTGTCTTTGTCTTAGTTGCTGTGTCTGTCTCTATGTTTGCTGCTGTCTTTGCCTCTGTCCCTTTCTTTGTGTGCGTCTCTATCCTTGTCTTTGTCCCTGTCCCTGTCCCTCTATCTGTCTCTCTCTCTGTCTCCGTCTGTCTCCGTCCCTGTCTCTGTCCGTGTCACTGTCCCTGTCTCTATCTGTCTCCGTCCCTGTCTCTGTCTCTGTCTCTATCTGTCTCCGTCCTTGTCTCTGTCTCTGTCTCCGTATATATAAGTTTGTTTGTCTGTGTATATCTGTCTCCGTTTTATTTCTGTCTCCTTCTCCAATGACGTCTTTGCCCTGCATATGCTGCATCTCCTGCTGCATGTGCTGCTGCATGCGCTGCTGCATGTAGTGATGCTGCTGCTGCTGCTGCTGCTGCTGCGTTGACTGTGGTTGCCGTATGTTGAGTATCGTGTCAAAGGTTTATGTGTTTGTCTGCCTGCTGCTGCTGCTGCTGCTGCTGTTGCTGCTGCTGCGGCTGTCTCTTCTACTGCTGCTGCTGTTGATGCTTCTTCTCCTCCTACTGCTGTTGCTGCTGCTGCTGCTGTTGCTGCCGCTGCTGCTGTTGCTTCAGGCGTTATGCCTCTTCTGCGCAGCAAGGGGGGGAGGTTGAGGTGGCGCTTGTTGAAGATACAGCTGGTGAGTTGCTGCTGCGTCTTGTTGCGCTGCTGCACGAAGACCAGCAGCAGGAGACCAATGATGCTGCTGCTGCTGCTGCATTTGGCTGCTTCTGTCACTGGGGTTTGCTGCTAGACGACAGGACACCCCAGCAGCTTGCTGCTACAGCTGTTACTCAGTGCAGCGCAGCAGCAGAAACTGCAATCGCCGCACTTACTGCTAACAGCAGGCCTGCTGCTGCTGCTGCTGCTGCGCCTGCTACACCACCTGCTGCTGTTGCTGTTGCTGCTGCCGCTGCTGGGGTTAGTCCTGAAGGAGCACCGGGATTCGCTGCTGCGATAGCCGCGCTCAGCCAGCCATTGGCAGGAGGCGCAACTGCGGATCAGCAGCAGCAGCGGCAGCAGCAGCAGCACCAGGCAGGCAGCAGCAGCAATAACACAGGGCAGAGATGGAGACAGCCGCCAAGGAGCTTCTGGCCCGAAGGGTCTGTCTCCTCAGACACTCAGAGTGTTGACACCCCAATGCGTAGAGTCCGTGTCAGCAGCAACGGTGTCTCCTTGCTCAGCAGCAGCAGCAGCAGCAGCAGCAGCAGCAGCAGCAGCAGCAGCAGCAGCAGCAGCAGCAGCAGCAGCAGCAGCAGCAAAGTCTGCTGCAGCGGCTGCAGAAGCATCATACTACACGTCGTTGACCTCAAAATACCGCGTCGGGTAGAGGGAAAATCCAGTGAGTCCAACCGCAGCATAAGCAACAGCAGCAGCAGCAGCAGCAGCAACAGCAGCAGCAACAGCAGCAGTAGCAGGAACAGCAGCAGCAACACGATAGCTGAGCAGCTGCAGCACAATCGATGTATTGACTTGTATGTGTTTGTGTCTTTCTGTGTATGCGTGTTGCATCTACTTCTGCTGCCTCCTCTCCTCCTCCTCCTCCTCCTCCTCCATCTGCTGCTGCTGCTGCTGCTGCTGCAGCTGTGGGTATTAGCTTCGTGCTGCGGTCTGGCCCACCTCCCTATCGCTGGCATCACTGCGGCAGCTCTGCTGCTGGGGGGAATTTCTGTATTGAAGTAGCCAAGCCGCTGCTGTCTCCGAGTATCAAGCAGCAGCTGCTGTTTGCTACTGATAAACTCCTTATGTTGCTGTCTGCTGCAGCAGATCCTGCGTCTGCAGCAGCAGCAGCAGCTGCTGCTGCTGCAGCGCCATCTGGTGCTGCGGGAGAAAACCCTGCTGCTGCAATGCAGGCAAGAAGGAGACGGTCGGCCTCAATACACCATACAGCCTTGCTTAGGAACAGCAGACAGAAGCAGCAGCAGCAGCAGCAGCAACAGCAGCAGCAGCAACAACAGGAACAGTTGGACGGTCAGCAGTCGCAGGGAGTGCAGCAGCAGCAACAGCAGCAACAACAGCAGGAACAGCAGCAGAAACAGCAGCAGGAACAGAAGCAGGGACAGCAGCAGGAACAACAGCAGCCGGAACTGCAGCAACAACAGCCGAAAGAGCAGCAACAGCAGCAACAGCAGCAGCAGAAGGCGGAGGAGGGGCAGCAGCACCAAGGCAACGTTACTTCACGTGAAGCTCGGCGGAGTGCTCAGGAGGCACAGCAGCAGGAGCAGCAACAGCAGTTACAGCAGCAACTGCAGCAGCAGCTGCAGCAGCAAAGCACGCTACTACATACATTGTTTGCTTCCTCTCGATTTCTTGCATGCCCCCTTCCTCCTAGTTGTCTATCCCCTTGGTTTGTACATGCTGCTGCAGCAACTGCAGCAGGAGTAGGAGAAGCAGCAGCAGAGCCAGACACATCATTAGCAACAGCAGCAGCAGCAGCAGGAGGAGAAGCAGCAAGAGCAGCAGCAGGAGCAGCAGCAGGAAGCCTTGAGTCTCTCATTGTATTGCTGCTGTCTCTCCTAAGACAGGAGACACAAGACTCTCAGGCTGTCAGCTACTGGGCGTGGCTGTTCTCCTTCATAGTCACTGAAATATGGGTGTGGCAGAACGAGCAGCAAACAGCATTCATCCTGCTGCTGCAAGCTAGAAAGCAGCAGCAGCTGCTGCTGCTGCAGCAGCAACAGCAACAGCAGCAACAACAGGCGCAGCAGGAAGTAGTGCTACAGCTGAAACAGCAACAAATACAGGACCAACAGCAACAGCAACACCATGACCAGCAACAGCAACAGCAGGAAGGCCAGCAGCAGCAACAGCAGCAGCAGCAGCAGCAGCAACTGCAGCAGCAACAGCAGCAGCAGCAGGGGAGTCGTCAGCAGCTGTCTAAAGAGATGCCAACTGTCTTGAACCTCCGCTGCTGCTGCCTCCCCCTTGTGCGACGCCGCTGTCACAGCGACGCTTGGAATACCTACGGCGTGTGCAGCAGCAGCAGCAGCAGCAGCAGCAGCAGCAGCAGCGACAGTGCTGTTGCTGCTTCTTCTGCGGCTTCTTATACTGCTAACGGGATGGGAAGTAGCAGCAGCTGCTGCTGCAGCCCTTCTTCACTAGATGCAACTTCTGGTGGACTGCAGCAGCAGCGGAGCCGCTATACCACACGCGCTAAGGCAGCAGCAGAAGCAGCAGCAGAAGCAGCAGCAGAAGCAGCAGCAGAAGCGGCAGAAACAGCAACAGACGCAACATCACGTGCAGCAGCAGCGCAACAGCAAAAACAGCAGCAGCAAACGACAGCCCAGGTACTATGCCCCGATGCACGCCTTGCTGGAGACGCCGTTGCTGGTGACGGAGCAGCAGCAGCAACAGAAGCAGCAGCAGACGCAGCAGCAGACGCAGCAGCAGAAGCAGCAGCAGAAGCAGCAGCAGCAACAACCGCATCACCAGGAGACAGTTTTGTTGACTCGAGCATAGTGGCAAGCCCACCGACACCGCATGCAACAGAGGAGGAGACACTGAAGGCTGTTGCCTTCCCGCTGCTGCCAGCATCAGCAGCAGCAGCAGCAGAACAGCTGCTGCTGCTGCTGGGGAGACACTGGAGTGAGGGTATGGAGGCACGAAGCGTCATTCGATTCTGCGTCGGCATCCTCGCCCCTCTCATACTCGGTGCAAGGCTAATGCAGGTACAGCACACAGCAGCAGCAGCAGCAGCAGCAGCAGCAACTGCAGCAGTAGCAGCAACTACGGCAGCAGCAGCAGCAGTAGCAGCAGTAGTAGTTGCAGTAGGGGTGTTGCAATGCCTAGAGGTACAGCGAAGCAGGCATTGGGATTCCTCTTGGCTTGTTGGCTAGCCAAGTGGGGTTGCGGCTAGCTGGCTAGCTAGCTGGCTAGCTGCCCGGCTAGCTAGCTAGCTAGCTAGCTAGCTAGCTCTATTGTTGCATCATTGGGGGTGTTGTGTGCTGCAGGCGCTTGAGGAGACATTAACGGTTGCTGCTGCTGCTGCTGCCGACCCGTTTTTTGCTGCCTTTAGAGACAGTTTGTCGAAGGCTCCGCGTGCTGTCCCTCCCGTTCTGGTGTCTCTACAGTCTCCTTTTTTTGCTTCTGGGACTGCTGCAGCAGGAGGTACTGCAGCAGCAGCTGCTGCTGGCAGATGTTCTGCTGCAGCATCAGAAGCTGCCTTTGCTGTGGGGTCGCATGCAGCTATTCTTAAAGCTACTGTTGCTTACTGCCGCGAGGGGGGAGATGCTGCAGCCTTCTGGGGGGCCCTGGGGCTAACGCAGCAGCAGTATGAACAGCTGCAGCAGACAGAGAGACAGCTCGTCCAGCAGCTGCAGCAGCAAATGCAACAGACAAACCCGGAGCAGCAGCAGCAGCAGCAGCAACAAGGAATGCAGCCGCGGCTGTTTCTGCCACTTGAGGTATTTCCGAAGGACCTCGCGAGCGAGACGCAGCAGAGCTCAGCAGCAGCAGCAGCAACAGCAACAGCAACAGCAGCAGCAACAGCAGCAGCGGACGCAGCAGTGAGCAGAGACACGGACACCGATAACAACTCGAGTGCGTCTTTCTCCCTCTCAGATCTACAACAGCTGCAACAGCAGCAACAGCAGCAGCAGCCGCAGCAGCAGCAGCAGCCGGGTACGAAGAACGGGGGGAGTTGTCTCCCTGTCTCTCAGCAGCTGAAGGCATTAAGTGTCTCCTTAGCGCAGCTGCAGCATCTGCTGTCTCTTCTCGGGACTGAGCAGCACTTGGCTCTCGAGAGCTGTCTCCTTTCAGACTGTAGCCATCATCACTTCCCACAGACAGCAGCAGCAGCAGCTGCTGCTGTTGCTGCTGCTGCTACATCGACTTCTCCTCCTGCTCCTAAGCAGCAGTCAGACAGCAGCAACGGCAGCAGCAAGGAGCGCAGCAGCTACTGTCTCCCTGAGGAGTTTGCGAAGGCGCTGCCCGTCCCACCTGTCCCCTTAGCGGTCGCATTGTACTGCCACCGGCTGCATGCACCACAGCAGCAGCAGCAACAAGAACAGCAGCAACAGCAGCAACAGCAGCAGCAGCAGCAGCAGCAGCAGCAGCAGCATCGCCACCACCACCACCACCACCGGCAGCACCACGACCACTACGGCGAGCTTCTGGTTAAGCTGCAGGTTATTGCAGCACATCCTGCTGTCTCTCGCTGCCCCATAGAGCCTCACTATCAGCAGCAGCAGCACCAGCAGCGGCAGCAGCAGCATTCATGCGGCTGCTGCAGGGGACGGTGCAGCTGTGTAGAGCTGCTGCAGCAGATAGGCTCCGTACGAGGTGTACTGGCAGCAGCAAGAGAAAGCAGCAGCAGCAAAGGAGACGAAGCTGCATGCGGTGAGTTGCTGCTGCTTGAAGTAGCACTTGACTCGCTATACCACCAGCTAAGCAGCAGGGTGCTGCAGCAGGAAGCATTTGCTGCTCTGCTGCAGCAGCATATTAACAGCAGCAGCAGCCCTATCCCTTTCTCCCCGGTGCAGCGGAGACACCTCAAGCTGCTGCTGCAGGAGGAGCAGCGAAAAGCACTTAAAGAGAAGCAGCAGAATCTGCAGCAGCTGAACCACACGCATGCAGCAGAGCTGCAGCAGCAAACACCCTCACAGAAAACCGATCAACAGAATCCCCAACAGCAGCAGCAGCAGCAGCAGCAACAGCAACAGCAGCAACAGCAGCAGCAACAGCAGCAACAGCAGCAGGAAGCATGCACGCCTTCGGACTCACCTGCCAGGGATGCTGCTAGTGCTACTGCTGCTGCTGCTGCTGCTGCTGATGCTGCAAGTCATGCTGGTGCTTCTGCTAAGAAGCAGCAGCAACAACAGCACCGGCAACAACAGCGGCAGCAATTACAGCAGCAGCAACAGCAGCAGCAGCAGCAGCAGCAGGCACGGCAGTTTGTTGAGATGCTGCAGCGGCTGCCCATGCCTCTCTGCCCTCGTCTCCTCTTTCCCTTGATAGGGCCCCTGCTGTTTACTCTCAAGTGCCACTACCCTTGGTCAGCTCATGCTGCTGCTGCTGCTGCTGCTGCTGTTGCTGCTGCTGCTGCTGCTGCTGCTGCTACTGCTACTGCTGCTGTTGCTGGTGCTGCTGAAGCTAGTGCTGATGTTGTTGCTGGTGCTCGTAGTGGTGGTGCTGCGTTTACTGTTGCAGCAGGTACTGCTGCTGTTCTTGTTGCTGCTACTGCTGCTGCTGCTGCAGCTCGTACGAACACAAGCAGCAGCAGCAGCAGCAGTATTTGCAGCGGTGTATAGGCACATTATCATTTGCTGGAGCATCTGGATGTGTTTGCTGCTTTATAATATGCATCTTCATTGCTTCTTCTTCTTGCTGCTGTTGCTGCTGCTGTTGCTGCTGCTGCTGCTGCTGCTGTTGCTGCTGCTGCTGCAGGTTTACGGAGGTGTCAATAATTGCAGGTGACTGGGCTGCATTAGATGGTGAGGCAGTGGAGTGTCTGCGCAGCTGTCGGAGCTGCTGCAGCAGGCGTCTAGAGACATGTACTACATGGGCAGCAGCAGCAGGAGGAGCAGCAACAACAGCAGGAGGAGGTAGAGCAGCAACTCGTGCTGCTGCAGCAGCTGGTGCAGCAGCATGGGCAGAGTATGTTGTGCTGCAGCAGCTGCTGCGGCGTTCGTTGTTTGATAGATTGAAGACAGCAGTCGGCCGTCTTATAGACTTAAGTCAGGAGCACTTTAAAGAGAAACTATCCTTCTTCTTACAGGTATATATATATGTATATATATATAT
>CAJFCY010000629.1:0-11772 GCA_904066265.1 Eimeria zaria
CTATTATAATTTTGTAAGTTTGTATTGGCGACGGCCATCTCATATAATTAAATATAATTAAAATATATTAATTAATATATTTATATTTATTAAATTATATTTAAACTAAAATAATATTATTGTTATACTTCTACAATATACTCTCCGACGCTCAAACCATCGGACAAACAACAAGGCCTTGCTGCTGCTGCTGCTGCTGCTGCTGTTGCTGCTGCTGCTGCTGCTGTTGCTGTTGCTGCTGCTGGAGTTGTCTCACTTCAAAAACAAATTTTATTAAAACTCAAAAATTGAAATGCATTCAGGTGTATGTACACCGCAAGGATGCGAGGGGCCGCCGACAACCCGGCAGGGTGGGGTTGTTCTACTATGAAGAAAAACTAGGGTTTAGGGTTTAGGGTTTAGTTTAAATATCAGCTAATCATCTTCTCATGTAAACCTTTAAACAAATCAAACAGACAGGCTGAACAGCAGCAAGCAATCTACACACTCACGAAGCAGCAGCAGCAGCAGCAGCAGCAGCAGCAGCAGCAGCAGCAGCAGCAGCAGACCAGCGGCAGCAGCAGACCAGCGGCAGCTGCTGCTGCAGTAGCAGCATCTCGGGGTCGCTGCAAGATCCCAACCTACTCTGCCCACATCTCACTCACTGAAGTGAGTGAGTGAGCTAGCTAAACCCTAAACCCTAAACCCTAAACCCTAAGCTGCAGTGATATTTTCTTACAACTGTCGGTCCTCAGCATGCAGCGGCAGCAAACAATGTTTTGTGTAAACCCAAACCCTAAACCCTAAACCCTAAACCCTAGGATAAAACCCTAGCACAGTCCATATTAAACCTCGATACCCTGCACCTGACTATCCCCTTAACCCTAAACCCTTACCTAAACCCTAAACCCTAAACCCTAAACCACAAACCCTAAACCCTAAAGGCTTCTTAAGCCAACGCTCAGACATTGAACCCCCCGCAAGCCCTAAACCCTAAACCTCCGCCTAAACCCTAAACCTCCGCCTAAACCCTAAACCCTAAACCCTCTCCACAGGTATCCCCGCACTACAAAGAGTGTGCAGCACGCAATTAGGGTTTAGGGTTTAGCAAAACATTTGTAAAGGAGACAGTACACAGAGTCTACTGTCTCCTTTAATTGCAACACAAACCACAAAAATAGCCCTTGAAAAAGAAGAGACACTTGCTGCAGCAGCTGCTGCAGCACTTGCTGCTGCAGCACTTGCTGCAGCGCCTGTAATACCTGCTGCTGCAGCACTTCATGCAGCAAATGCTGCAGCTCCTGTAGTAGTTGCTGCTGCAGTACTTGCTGCAGCACTTGCTGCAACGACTGTAGCAGCAGTTGCAGCAGCACCTGAAGCAGCATTTGCAACACCACTTGAAGCAGCTTTTGTAGTATCACCTGCTGCAAAGACAGCAACAGCAGCAGCAGCTGCAGCAGCACATGCTGCAGCAGCACATGTAACAGCTGTCTTTGAATGGCCCACCACAAACCCTAAACCCTAAACCCTAAACCCTAAACCCTCGAGTTAAGGCCTGAGTTTAGCTCTGATAGAATCTAGAAGCTGCTTCAGCTGCTTCTGTACAGAAGGAGACAGCATAACAACCTTTTGACACTTGGCAAGTGCTGGCAGCAGCTGCTGCTGCTGCAGCTGCAGCAACGCCTGCCGCAGCAGCAGCTGGAGCTGCCGAGGGTGCTGTGATAGGGCCTGCAGCACACACACAGCACAGGCAACATTGCTGCTCCTTCTGCTGCTGCTGCTGCTGCTGCTGCTGCTTCAGCTGCAGCAAGAGGCTACTCTTCTCAAGTCTTCCACAACCCCTTGTGCTGTGGATACAGGAAGGAGACATTCGGAAGAGTCTCTAAACCCTAAACCCTAATATCATAAACCCTAAACCCTAAACCCTAAATGTGGTTTATTCAAACATACTTCAACATAATGTTGTTCTGCTTGTTTATATTTTTTTTGTTTTTCTGCTATCTTTGCAAGAATTTCTGAGGTTTTGTAGTTGGGGCCTATTGCTGCTGCTGCTGCTGTTGCTGCTGCTGCTGCTGCTTCTGTTTGACGGTCTGATAGCAGCAGCTCAGATAGCAGCAGCTGCACTCTTGCTGTTGCATCGGCAAGTTGCACTGGATCCAGTGCAGGAGAAGGAGCTGCCGCTGCTGCTGCTGCTGCTGCAGCTGCTGCTGCTGCTGCCTCCGAAGCTTCTGCTGCTGCTGCTGCAGCTTGCTGCAGCGATGCACGAGCTTTTGCAGGCTGCCCTAGAACAACATATGCTTCTGCTGCAACGAAGAGTGCGTGTACATACGGCAGCAGCTGCTGCTGTTGTTGCTGCTGCTGCTGAAACCGCTGCAGCAGCTGCTTCACCTGCTGCAGCGCAGCCTCCGCATCCGCTCGACGCCGAGACAGCAGCAGCACCTCCTGTCTGTACACCCGAAGCAAATGCATTTCAGGTGTCTCCTCTCCTTGGGGCTGTCTCTTCTCCCATCGAGACAGCAGCGCTTCAGCTGCGTGCAACGCAATGTCGTTGCTGCAACTGCTGCTGCTGCTACTACTGCTGCTGCTGCTACTACTGCTGCTGCTGTTGCTTTCACTGCTGCTGATGATGCTATCACTGCTGCCGATGATGGCGCTGGAGCCGATGTTGCTGCTGCTACTGTTGTTGCTGCTACTGTTGTTGCTGGTACTGTTGCTGTTGCTGTTGCTGTTGCTGTTGCTGCTGCCGCTGTTCTCGCTGCTGCTGTTGCTGTTGTTGCTATTGCTGTTGCTACGTGCCGCTTCTTGCGCTGAGGTAGTGGGTCGCCTTGCAGGGAGCTGCAGCAGCTGCTCTAGCTGTTCAGCCCCCATTTGCTCCCAGGGCTGTGGCAGCAGCTGAGGTGCAGCAGCAGCAGCAGCTGCTGACGCTGCTTCGAATCCTGCTGCTGCTGCAGCAGTCGACAGAACGCTTGCGAGGCGCTTGCGTGTTGAGTTCTGCTGCTGCAGCCAGTCTGCTTCAGCAGCACCGAAGGGGCGTAGCAGCAGCTCCAGCTGCTGCTGCAGAGACAGCTGCAGCAGCTCTGGCTGCTCTGCTGCCGCAGCAAACTGCTGCAGCGCAGCCTCCGGCCTGCATCGCCACCTGCAGCATCAAAGCAAAGACAGCAGCAGAACGAAATCAGATATTTTATGGTGTGCAGGGTTTAGGGTTTAGGGTTTTAGGGTTTTAGGGTTTAGGGTTCATGAATTGGGGTTTAGGGTTTAGGGTTTAGGGTTTAGGGTTTACTACAAAGGCGTACTTATGGACAAGAGCTTCGCAGTAAGCCAGCGTTCTGCTTCTTATGGTATCTGCTCCCTGCTGCACTTGCTGTTGCTGCTGCTGCTGTTGTTGTTGTTGCTGCTGCTGCAGCTGGCTGCAGACTTCCTCGCAGCCATCGTGAACACCCCCGCGTCGCAGCAGCAACAGCGCAGCTTGCAGTGCAGCAAGTGACAGCTTCTGCTGCTTCGCAAGCTGCAGCGCATGCGGCAGCAGCTCCTGAAGGGACTGCGGCCCCCGCTGCAGCGCAGCTGCCACCAGGTGTACCTGCAGCTCTGCCGCTGCAGCACCAGATACAAAACCAAATCGTCACAGCAGCAGCAATTCTACAGAGATATACATCTGCAGCAGCAGCAAGCTGCACCAAACAGCAGCAACAACAGCAGCAACAGAAGCAGCTTGCTGCAGCAACTGCTAGCATCTGCATTTTTTGTGCTGCTGCTGCTGCTCAGTAGCTAATAAAGCTGTGATGTGTTTGCTGCTGTTGCTGCTGCTGCTGCTGCTGCTGCTGCTGTGACACACCGGTGGGGTTGTTGTTATCGAGTTTCCACAGGGCTTTTAGAGACTCTTCTGCTTGTTGCATGCAGCCGAGGTGTAGAGACACCCGAGAGCGCAGCTCGTGCAGCTCACTGTCTCCGCTGCTGTGCTGCAGCACTTCCTGGCAAGCAGCAAGTGCTGCTGCTGCATCTTTCTTCTGCACCCACAGCAGCCGCGCCAGCTGCTTCGATACATCACACAATAGCTGCTTCTTCTCGCTTAACACAGTAGTCCCACCCCTGCTGCTGCTGCTGCTGCTACTGCTGTTGCTGCTGCTGCTGTTGCTGATGGAAAGGCGTGGAGTACGGCTGGGATCGGATAGCATCGACAGCACCTTCTGCTGCACCCGCCGCAGCAATATCAAAGCTCTGCATGCAGCAACGCATGCACTCCTGCAGCTCATACGGCTATTCTTGCCAGTCTCCTGCATCTGCTGCTGTTGCTACTGCGGAAGCAGCAGTATTAGCAGCAACAATATGCCTGTCGGCGGCAGCTCCAGCAGCAACAGCAGCACCAGTATAGCCACCACCACAAACACTAGAAGCAGCAACAACAACAGCAGCAGCATCAGCAGCAGCAGCAGCAGCAGCAGCATCATATTACTGTTCTATATATTCTTTTGGTTGTCTTGAGCTGTCTGCGTTCAGGTTTATTTGCTGCTGCGTTGTTGCTGTTGCTGCTGCTGCTTCCATGCAGGCAGCCTTAATAAGAAGAATGCGCAGCTGCAGCAGCACCTCAGAGGTGTCCCCTGTAATGTTACTCGGAGACTCGATTGTTGCTGCTGCAGCAATTGCTGCAGAAAAGCGCCCCAGCAGCTGCAGCAGCAGCATTAGCTGCAGCAGCAGCTTCCAGTCTCTCGGGTGTCTTGTCAGCTCGCTAGATGCCCTCTTCACCGCTTCTTCATATTCCTGCGTCGCCCGCAAACTCTCAACTGGCAGCAGCAGCAGCAGCAGGAGCAGCAGCAGCAGCAGCAGCACGGTAGTCGCCAAAAATGAGAAGCATAGCATTAGTAGAATCATCTGCAGACCCTGTGTTTCGGCCCTTAGTAAGGGCCGCATAAGGGCTGCTTCTGCTGCTGCTGCTGCTGCTGCTGCTGCTGCTGCTGTTGTTGTTTCTACTACTACTACACGTGTGCTGTCGCTGCTGCTTCTGCTCTTATAAACCCTCAACCCTAAACCCTAATCGTTTGCTGCTCTTGCTGCCCCTTCTTCTCGCCTCCCGGCTGTATAATTGTACTTGTACTTACGCAGCAACAGCGGCAGCCGCTGCTGCTGCAAGTGCTGCTGCTGCTGCTGAATACATTTGTAAGTAGTTTCATTTTGTCTGTCCCCAAGTATATCTGTCTCCTTTATTTCCGTCTCCTTCTATATCTGCCTCCTGTATCTGTCTCCTTCTATACCTGTCTCCTTGTGTATATGTGTCTCCTTCAATATCTGTCTCCTTCTATATCTGCCTCCTTCTATATCTGTCTCCTCCTATACCTGTCTCCTTATATATGTGTCTCCTTCAATATCTGTCTCCTCCTACATCTGTCTCCTTTTATGTGTGTCTCCTTGCATATAAGTGTCTCCTTTTATATGCCTCACTGAGTTGATGCAGCACGCGGCTGTCTCCAGGGCATGCATCTGCTGCCTTATTGAATGCTATGACGGCGTCCCGAGGGCTGTGCAGCAGCAGCAGCAGCTGGCCTGCCTTTGCTGCAGCGCTGCTGCTCAGATGCTGCTGCTTCAGGGCTCGCCTCAGACAGCGAACAGCAGCAGCAGGGTCTTGTAGCTGCTGTCTGTACACCTCAGCTGCTGCCAGTTGGGCTGCTGCACTGCAACGAGACTTCATAGGCACTCGCCGCAGCAGCAGCAGCGCTGCACTAGCATCCCCTCTATCTGCTGCATGTGCTGCTGCAGCAAGAATTATCCTGTCCCGTGCCCAGTCCTGAAAGCTGTTGCTGCTGCTGCTGATGCTGTCGCCGTTGCTGCTGCTACCGCTGCTGCTATTGTTGCTGCTGCTGTTGCTTCTGCTGAGATCGTCGATGTTGATGCATGCAGTGCACTCAAACTCTTCAGCAGCAGCACGCAACAGCTCGTTTGCTTTTTCTGTTTGCTTCTGGCGGCTGAGTAGCTGCAGCAGCAGCAGCAGCGCCTCAAGGCGATCTGTTGCTGTACACCGCAGCGGCAGCGGGGAGACAGCCTGCAACCACCGCCCCACACGCTGGTTCTTTGCAACGGTGTCCGCGCAGCGGCACATTCTGCTGCTGCTGCTGCTGCTGCTGTCGCTGCGGCTGCTGCTGCTGCTGCTGCTGTCGCTGCGGCTGCTGTTGCTGCTGCTGCCTCGGTACGGGGCTAAGCAGCAGCCGTCAGCCATCGCTGTCTCCAGTGTCTCTACAGCTTCTTCAAGACAGTTTAGTTGCACCTGCAGCGATGCTGCATGCAACAGTAGCAGCAGCAGCAGCAAACGCAGCAGCAGCAGCAGCAGCAGCAAACGCAGCAGCAGCAGCAGGAGCAGCAGACGCAGCAGCAGCAGCAGCGCAAGGCTAATGACTTTTTCAATAAGTGTGGATGTGCCCTCGCTGCATGCAGTGCATGCAATGCAGCATACAGGTGTGCTTGCTGTGCACTAAGAAGGCACTATCCAGCAGTTGCTGCAGACACAGCAACAGCAGCAGCAACACCAACAGCAACAGCAGCAGCAACAACACCAGCAACAGCAACAGCAGCATCACTTCGTGCAGGGTGTTTCCTATCTCCCCACCTTGCAACAGAATGCATGCAGAGACTTGCTGCAGCTGCGGCTGCTGCTGAAAGGCCAGCAACAAATATTCGATGCCTTGCTGTGGCTGCTGCGCCAAGCCGCAGCAACGTGCATGCAGCAGCAGCCGCAGCGCACCAGCAACCCCTCCTTGCTGCTTCTCCCCCCATGAACTCAGCAGTTCTGAACACCTCTGAAGATCTCCAGAAAGCAGCAACGCCCTAGCCAGCAGCAGCTGCAGCAGCAGCAGACGCAACAGCAACAGCAGCAATTGTAACAGCAGCAGCAAAAGCAAAATCGGCAACAGCAGCACATTCTTCCTTTCAGCTTTTGGTGGCACCGCCATGTGCGCCCCCTAAGACGCGTGAGTAGCTGTGCTGCATGCATGCACGCATGCATGCATGCAACATCACGCATGCATGCATGCAAGAGAGACGATGCAGAAGAGGCAGCAGCTGACCTGTATGTCACAGTGTGCAGGTATGTGCTGCAGCAGCGTCTGCGCGATCTCTACAACCTGCTGCAGCAGCTCGCGCAGCTGCTGCTGCTCTGCTGCTGTTGCTGCAGCTATAGGCTCTGTCGCCTTCCAGAAACCCACCTGCTCGCTGGGGCTGCATGCATGCAAATACATGAAAAGACAAAGCTGCTTATGTTATTGTTGCCTCCTTAACTGTCTCTTTCAAAGTCTCTCTCACTGTCCCTGTTGCTATCTCTTTTACTGTCTCCTTTACTGTCTCCTCTACTATCTCTAAATGCATGCATGCACGTGCATGCAAGTGTACAGCTGCATGCACTTGCAAGCAGCTGTACATGCATGCATTTTCTGTAAGTGTCTCTAAACTGTTGCTGACTGTCTCCAACTGTCTCCAACTGTCTCTAACTGTCTCTCCATTTGCATGCATTATGTCTGTTACTCGGCATTTGTCTGTCTGCATGCAGTTTGTCTTGTTGATATTTATACAATTAAATTAAATAAACATATATTTGTTTATTTAATTATAATGGAATGTGGTGTTTCTCTTTAATTAAATATAATACATATATATATAGTTGTTGTTAGCTATACTTGCTGCTGCTGCAATGTAGTGCATGCACCCCACTCTTTAGTCTCTTGAGAAGCAGCAAACAAAAATATATTTATCTACATTGTGTAAAAGGCAGAGATAGCAGCAGTAGCAGCAGCAGCAGCAGCAGTAGCAGCAGTAGCAGCAGCGGCAGCAGCAGCAGTAGTAGCAGTTTACCTGTCTTTGTTGGAGGATGTGTTGCATGCAGCAGCAAGAATCACTGCATGCAGCATCCGCGAGCAAACTACCACCCATATTGGGGCTGCCAAAGCCCCGTACAGCTCAAAGCCGCATGCATGTTGCAGCTGCTGCCTCCACTCTGCTGCAGCAGCACGCACTGCAGCAGTTAGTTCGACGAGGCCGCTGTTGCTGCTGCTGCTGTTGTCGCTGCTACTGCTGCCGTTGCTGCTGCTGCTGCTGCTGCTGCTGCCTTTGGCCACGTTGCTGCTGAGCTCCCAGCGCAGCAGTGACCGAAGGGCGCTCCGTCTGTTTGCTGTTGCCTGCAGCAAAGAGGAGAAGCAGCAGCAAAATGTCAATCAGCTGCTGAAATAACCCAACAAGCTTTGCTGCGCATGCACAAACCAGCAAATAGCAGCAGCAACAGCAGCAACAACAGCAACAGCAGCAGCAGCAGCATGTCTCACGTTGCGTTCTTCAGCCAATCTCAGCTGCTGCGCTGCTTCGGCTGTTTTCGCCTGAAGGAGGCGAGTCAGTGCTGCTCCTTCGATAGCTTCTTGCTGCTGCTGTGGTGTTGCTGTTGCTGCTGCTGCTGCTGCAAACTCTGCATCTGCTTCTGCAAGCCTCCCGCACAGCAGCAGCTGCCATGCTGTTTCGCGGGTGTATTCATGCAGCAGGAGCGCAGCAGCAGTCTCTTTCGTAGATTGAAGCTGCTGCCTCCCCTTTCGCAGCAAGTACAGGGTGTCCTCCAGTATATCACTGCTGCTGCTGCTGCTGCTACTGCTGGTGCTGCTGCTGCTGCTGCTGCTGCAGGTGTTGTACATGCAACTGCAGCAGCAGCAAATAGCGCGAGACACCTCCAAACAAAACACAAAGCCAGGTGGTTCCTGCAACACCCAACATCAAACAGCTGCAAGCAGCACTAAAAGGAGCAGCAGCAACAACAACACCACCAGAAGCAGCAGCAGCAGCAGCAGCAACAACAACAACAGGAGCAGCGGAAGCACTGTTAGCAGGGGTAGCAGCAGCAGCAGACAGAGGTGTGTACACGCGAGTCCCAATATCTAAACACCAAAGGAGACAGGCAGCAGCAAAAGGAGACAGGAGACAGATGTGTCTGTAGAGACAGACTTCTGTCTTCAGTGAAGCAGCTAACGAGCGGAGTACTTCTTTGGTGGTGCACTCAGCTGCTGCTGTATGCGTGTTGCTGCAGAGCTGCAGCAGCAGCAACAGCAGCGCAGCAGGCTGCTGCAGATCCCCGCCGCTGCTGGGAGTGTGAGGCGCAGCAGCAGCAGCACATGCTGCTGCTGCTGCTGCTGCCTCATCCCATCGGGACACTGACAGCAACAGCAGCGCGCGATGGAAAGCAGCAGCAGCAAACCATGGCTCCCGAGATTGCAGGGAACTCAGCAGCGACAAAGCCTGCAGCAGCAGCACAAGCAGCAGCACAAGCAGCAGCAACAGCAGCATATAATGTATATTCTATAGATGCATTACCCATATATATTCAGCACCAGCAGCAAGCAGGAAGGGGGACAAAGGCCAAAGCTCATGGGCTTCCACAGCAGCTGCTGCTGCTGCAGCTGCGGCATCTGCTGCATCAACTGCAGCCGCTGCACCTGCTGCAGTAACTTCAGCTGCTGCAGCTGCTACAGAAGGGAGTCCCTGTGAAAATGCAGCTGCTGTAGCAGTTACAGTCGCGAGTCTTCGTGCCCTTGTCACTAAGGGCTTAGGGTTTAGGGTTTAGGGTTTAGGGTTTGTGTATTGACCTGTCCCCACTGTCTCCTTCTGCGGTGTACTTCGGCTGTCCCCAACAGAGACAGAGGGGAGGGGGCAGCGGCCTTGCTGAGGAGACTCAGCTGCTGTGCCTTCTGAAAGCAACGCTCTGCTGCTGCAAGCTCTTGCTGCTGCTGCTGCTGTTGCTGTTGCTGCTGCTGCTGTTGCTGCTTCGGCTGCTTGATTAGGGTAGCGTGCACTCCCAGATGCAGCCAGCCCTCTGTACAACAGCGTTCTTCTGTCTCTGTTGCAATCGCCTGCAGCAGCAACGCGTGCATGCAGCAGCAACAAAGTATGCATAACACATGTATATACATTTGTTGCAGCTGCTGCTATAGTTGCAGCAGCAAATAAATTTGCAGATTCAAACACAGCTGCTGCTGCAGCACAGAGACGCCTTTCAGATACCATGGCCACCCCCAAAGTCTTTGGGATCTGAAGTGCATGCGCAGCAGCAGCAGCAGCAGCAGTAGCAGCAGCAGTAGCAGTAGCACCATCAGCAACAGTAACAACAGCAGTAACAGCAACAACAGTAACAACAGAAGTAGCAGCAGCAACAGTAACAACAGCAGCAGCAGCACAACTATCAGCAGGCCTGACCTGTAAGGCAGCAGTAGCTCCAACAAAGTCTCCGAGGTATGCGAGAGCGGCAGCAGCTAGCAGCCGCCCGCTGTCGTTGTCACATCCTCTTGCTGCTGCTACAGCAGCAGCAGCAGCAGCAACAGAAGACGTATTTGTTTTAACCTCAAGCAAGGCAACTTGAGGCAGCAAGGGGTTTCGCCTGAGGATGCCGTAAACCCTACTAAACCCTAAACCCTAAACCATAAACCCTAAACCCTAAACCCTAAACCGTGAACCCCAAAATAACTCTATTCTGTAGCAGTACCCGAAAGACTAACAGCTAAACCCTAAACCCTGAACCCTAAACTCTAATTTCAAGCCGTAATCACTCGGAGTCTAGAGTTTAGGGTTTAGGGTTTAGGGTTTAGGGTTTAGGAGGCGGGTCGTACTTGTCATTGTTGTCTGCATTATATAACTTTAGGATTGCTTGTTTGACTTGCTGCAGACAGAAGTTTGCTGCTGTCTCTCGTCTCTCGCCTGCCTTCGCTGGCAGCAGCACCTGCTGCTGCAGCTGCTGCTGCTGCTGCTGTTGCTGCTGTCCCTCCAGGCTACGCAGCAGCACCAGCGCCGCCTCAGGGCGATGATCAAGAGCTGTAGCTACAGCTCTCCACAAAGCGAACTCGCTGCTGTTGTTGCTGTTGCTGCTGCTGCTGCTGCTGCTGTAGAAGCAGCCCCTGTTGCAGACACTGAATGCCGAGCTCAGCATCCGCTGCTGCAGCGCGTAGTGCAGCACGCACTGCAGCCTGTTGCTTACATCCGCGTCCATCGCAGCAACAGCAGCAGCGGCAGCAACAGCAGCAACTTAATCTAGCAGCTGCTGCTGCAGCAGCAACTTAATCTGACAGTAGCAGCAGCAACTTGATGCGAAAGCAGAGGAGTCAAAGACAAGCCTCAGCTGCCTTAGCTGCAATAGCAGCAGCGCAACGTAGGGATGCTGATGCTGCTGCGGCTGCTGCAGCGCTTGTTGCAGTGGCTGTTGCTGCTGCTGCTGTTATGTAAGATGTTGTTTGTGTTGAGTCACAGGAGTCCAGCGGCAATGTGTCTCCTGTCTCCTTTATCTACAACCTCAAATTAGCTGCAGGGGGAAGAAGAGCAGACGGCAGACAAGCAGACAGACAGGCAAACAGCGTCTCCTTCTGTCTCCTCAGGTGTCTCCTTAGGTGTCTCCTTAGGTGTCTCCTTAGGTGTCTCCTCAGGTGGGCTAAGGGAGACAGACGAAACGACAGCAACAATGTATGTGCGGCTCTGAAATAAACGCCTGCTGCTGCTGCTGCTGCTGTTGCTGTTGCCGCCCCTACTCCCGTTGTTGTTGCTGTTGTTGTTGCTGCTGCTGCTGCTGTTGCTACTGCTGCTGCTGCTACTACTACAATACTGCTATGCTGGTCTGGTGAGGTTCAGTGTACATACAGCGGCGAGCTGTCTGTTGTTTGTGTGGCTGTCTTCGCCGCTTGAAACAATTTGTTTAATAAAAACCATTTGTTTAATTAAACTAATTTATTTATATTTTTAAATAAAATAAACAAAACAAAAGGGGGAGAGAGACACTGGGGCTGCGTAGATATTATC
>CAJFCY010000630.1:2500-11771 GCA_904066265.1 Eimeria zaria
GCAGCTGCAGCAGCAAGTGCAGCAGCTGCCGCTGCTGCTGCACCCCTGTGGCTGCTGGCCGTTTGCATGCGTAGAGACATGCGGCTCCCAAGAAGCAGCACGCTGCAGAGGTGACCTTGTCTTGGGCTCTCCTCCTGTTCTAGGTTGCTGCTGCTGCTGCATCAGCCAGGCAGAAGCAGCAATACCTGCTGCTGCTGCTGCAGCTGCTGCTAAAGGGTATCCCGCTACAGTTACTCAGCAAGCAAAGACTCGCACGCCAGCTGCAGCGGGTGGCATGCATCTCCAGCAGCAGCAGCAGCAGCAACAGAAGCAGCAGCAGCAGATGCTGCAACAGCAGCAACAGCAGGTGCAGCAGCAGCAACAACAGCAGCAGCAGCAACAACAGCAGCAGCAGCAGCAGCAGTACCTGCGTCCCTTGACTGAGGCTGAAGCTTTTGTCTCTCATCGCCCACTGTCTCTTGGAGACACCCTTAACCTCGCAGCAGACATGTGCAGCAGCTGCTGATGAACAGCAGCAGCAGCAGCGGCAGCGGCAGCAGCAATAATAACAGACAGTGCTGCTGCCGTCTATTGCAGCAACAGCAGCAACAGCAGCAACAGCAGCAGCAAATGTTTGTTTGGCTTTGCTGGTTGCAGCAGCCAGACTTTGTTTTGTCTCTGCCGGCTAGCGGCATATTTTTGACCCAATACAGCAGCAGCTGCAGCAACAACAGCAGCAGCAGCAGCTGCTGCTGCTGCAGCAACAGCAGAGGCAGCAGCAGCAGCAACGACAAGAACATGGAAGAAGGTACATTGGTGACAGCATTTTTTGCATACAGTTAGCAGCTGGTCGGGTGTACATACACCGCAGCTGCAGAAGCTGCAGAAACTGCAGAAGCTGCAGAAGCTGCGGAAGCTGCAACAGCTGCAACAGCAATAGCAGCAGCAGCAGCAGCAGCAGCAGCAGCAGCAGCATGAATTTTGTGGGCTTATTGTTTTGCTTCGTTTTTGCCCTGCTCATACATGTGTAGCACAACAGCAGCAGCTGCAGCAGCTGCAGCAGCACCGCGGCATCAGGAGCGGCAGCACAGCTGCAGCAGCAGCAGCAGCAAATGTCTGTCGTGGCCGATACTGCCGTTGCATTGTTTGCTTCACTTGGGCAAGTTTTGTTGGAGGTGTAGTTACACCTCAGTTGTATACAAGAAACAGCAGCTGCAGCAGCTGCAGCAGCAGCAGCAGCACAGAAGCAGCAGCAGCAGCAGCAGCAGCACCCAATGGCGACGGTGTCAGTGCATTGATTTTATCGCAGCGTCTGTTTGATGTATGACTTTGTACAAGATGCAGACCCTAAACCCTAAACCCTAAACCCTAAACCCTAAACATCATTTGCAGCTGCAGCGCAGCAGCACCGCTGTGCTGCTGTGCTGCTTTTTGTTTTTCCTACCCTTACTGCGGCTGCAAAGCAGCAGCAGCAACAGCACGGCAGCAAAGCAGCAGCAGCAGCAGCAGCAGAAGCAGCAACAGCGCAGCAGAGCGCTGTTGGGCAGCTGCTTGCTGCTGTCTCCCGTGTTGCAGTGTACGTACACCTCATGCTCAGACTCCACGAAATAGCTGCCGAGTGGTTTGCTGTTGCTGCTGTTTCCGCTGCTGCGTCAGCAGCCGAAACAGCAGCAACAGCAGCAACAGCAGCAGCAGCAGCAGAAACGGCTGCAGCAACAGCTGCAGCAGCAGCAGCCACCAACCGCGGTGCTGCTACAGCTGAGATACCGCCAGCCTGCCCTGCGGGAGGTTCCGACGTTCAAGCAGTAGCTAATGCAGCAGCAGCAGCAGCAAAGACTGCAGCAGCAGCGCCAGCAATAGACGTAGCAGCAGCAGCAGCAGCGGAGTTGTCGCAACAGCAAGAGCAGCTGCAGCAGCAGCAGCGGAGTTGTCGCAACAGCAAGAGCAGCTGCAGCAGCAGCAGCGGAGTTGTCGCAACAGCAAGAGCAGCTGCAGCAGCAACAGCAGATACTGCAGCAACAGTAGAACTGCAGCAAGTGCTAGCATAGTTGCTGCTGAGGGAGACTGCTGCAACGGCGAGCAGCAGCAGCAGCAAAATATAAAGACAAGCAGTTTGACAGGAATAGCAGCACTATTTACACCGGCTGCAGCAGCAACAGCAACAGCAGCAGCAGCAGCAACAGCAACAGCAGCAACAGCAGCAACAGCAGACCAAAGAAAGTCCTGGAGGGCAACAGCTGCAGTAGCAGTAGCAGCATATCAAAAATATTAAAGAGCAGCAGCAGCAACAGCAGCAACAGCAGCAGCAGCAGCTGCTGCTGCTGCTGCAGCAGCAGCAGATATGAGGTACCCGTTGTAGTGGAAATCGGCGCGTTTTTTTCTTTCGGCAGAAGCAGGCAGCAGCATCAACAGCAGCAGCAGCAGCATGAGCAGCAGCAGCATCAACAGCAGCAGCAGCAGCAGGAGCAGCAGCAAAGTCTGCAACAGGTGCAGCAGCAACAGCGAATTTTGAGGCAGCAAGGCCTGCCGCAGCAAGAAGTGCTGCTACGCCGAAGTTTGTGCTGCAGCAGCAGCAGCACAGAACAGGCATCAGGATTTTGCTGCTGCTGCAGCAGCAGCAGCAGTTGCAGCAGCAACAGCAGCAACTGCAGCAAACAGGATGTGTAAACATTTGTTGTTAAGGGGTTGTCTCCCCCCTATGTTGGTATTCATTCCGGCTGCTGCTGCAGCAGCAGCAGCAGGAGCAACAGCTACTGTTGCTACGGCAGGAGCTGCAAAGGGTGCAGCAGCAGCAGCAGCAGCAGCAGCAGCAGCAGCAGCAACAGCAAGTGCTGCAGCACGCATGACAGCACCGGCAGCGAAGCCGAGAACCTTCGGCTGACAGTTGTTTTACGCGTTTTATTTTTGTTGCTGTTGCTGCTGTATTCAGCTGTAGCAGCAGCAGCAGCAGCAGAAGCTGCTGCTGCTGCTGCAGCTGCTTAGTAGTAGTTTGGGGCCTGGGGGATGTTGCTGCTGTCATAGGGCTGCAGCAACAGTAACAGAATTAGCAGCACAAACAGCAACAGGAGCAGCAGCAGCAACAGGAGCAGCAGCAGCAACAGGAGTAGCAACAGATGCAGTAGCAGCAACTGAAGTAGCTACATAAGTAGCTGCGTAAGTAGCAGCAGAGGCAGCAGCAGAAGTAGCAACAGAAGCAGCAGCAGAAGTAGCAACAGAAGCAGCAGCAGAAGCAGCAGCAGATAGCTAGCTGGTAGTAGTCTGTCTCCTTTTGCCTCTTGCTGTTTGCCGACACCTGTTTATCTTGCTGCTGCTGCTGTCTCCGTTCTGCTGCTGCTGCTGTCTCCTTCCTGCTGCTGGTGCTGTCTCCGTTCTGCTGCTGCTGCTGTAGTGCTGGCTACTGTTACGGCTGCTACTGCTGTTGTCGGTAGGGTTCACTGCTTCTGCTGCTACTGCGGCAGCTGCTGCTACTACTGTTACTGCTGCTGCTGCAACGGCTGCTGTTAATGCTGGGAGAAACACGCACAGGCAACTGCAGCAAGAGCTACAACAACAGCAGCAACTAGAGTAACAGCAGCTACAGCTACAGCAACAGCAGCAACTATAGCTGCAGCAGCAACTACAGCTGCAGCAGCAACTAGAGGTGACAGTAACAACAGCAGCAGAAACTTACGGTGAAAGCAACAACAGCAGCAGCAATAGCAGTAGCGGCAGCAGCAACAACGACAGCAGTGACGGCAGCTGAGGCGGCTGCAGCAACAACAGCTGCAGCAGCAGCGACAGCAGCAGCAAGTAAAACCCTAAACCCTAAACCCTAAACCACAAACACTTTCTTAGAAATAAAGAAAGAGACAGTCAGAGTTACAAACAGTTAAACACAACAGACACCTAAACGTAAACCCTAATACATAAAACCCTAAACCCTAAACCCTAATACATAAAACCCTAAACCCTAAACCCTAAACCCTAAACCCTAAGTCAGAGCTGTTAACATAAACCCTAAAACATGAATGTTAATAATAAAGTTTAGTTTATTTAAGAAGTAATTTAGTGAGAGGAGTATCGGCTGTCGACTGCAGCCCCACAGAAGACAAACCCTAAACCCTAAACCCTAAACCCTAAACCCTAAACCCTAGACCTTGAAGCCTAGATATCTGTTAGTGCCTCTCCCAACTAAAGAATACAGGAAACTTCGTGAAATGTTGTCTGAGTTCCTGTTAATTTAGGGTTTAGGGTTTAGGGTTTGGGGTTTAGGGTTTAGGGTTTAGGGTTTAGGGTTTGGCATGGCGCCGCCGACAGGGTGCGGCTTTCTGAGGGTTTAGGCCGACTAACCCCTGCTATGTTGAGGTGTATATCCATTCAGCTCCTGCAGCTGCAGCAGCAGGAGCCGAAGGAGCTGGAGCAGCCGCAGCAGCTGCCGCAGCAGCAGCAGGAAGCTCAACAGCAGCAGCAGCAGCAGCAGCAGCAGCAGCAACAGCAGCAGCAGCAGCAGCAGCAGCAATGGCTCTCCGCTTGCTGCAGAAGCTCAACAGCAACGTGAAGGGGAGGCTGGGTGTCCTCGAAGCACATCTGCAGGCAGACACGCTGTTTGGCCGCCTTCTGTCTGTTCTATCACCTGTGCTGCCTGATGCAGCAGCAGCAACAGCAGCAGCAGCAGCAGCAGCAACAGATGGCACCGGGAGCCTGCTGCAGCAGCAGATACAGACTGTTCAAATTGATGATGCTGCTGCTGCAAAGCTGCAGCTAATTGTGCAGCAGCTGCTGCTGCTTTGTAAGCAGCTGCAGCGACAGCATGTGCAGCAAGCAGCTGCTGATCAGCAGCAGCAGCAGCAGCAGCAGCAGCAACGGAATGCAGCAACAGCAGCAACAGCAACAGCAAAAGCTGGGCCATTGACACCGATATTGTCAAACCAGGAAGGCATTGAGCTGCTGTGCAATGTGCTGCTGCTGCGGTCACCTGCTGCAGCAAGCAGCAGCAGCAGCAGCAGCAGCAGCAAGGAGACAGCCTCACCAGCTGTAGAACAAGCTATCCAAACAGCACTTGAGGTGATGCTGCTGCTGTGCGAGCCTACGCCTCCTGTCCGTGCAATCATAGAACAGCAGCAGCAGCAGCAACAGCAGCAGCAGGAAGCAGCAGTTCCTGTTGCTGCTACTGCAGCAGCAAATGCAACTGCAGCAGCAATGAATGCAGCAGCAACAGCAGAATGGACGAGTGCATGCGAAACTGCTGAAGATTTGCATGTTTTTGCTGCGCTGCAGCAGAATCCAGCTGCTGCTGCTGCTGCTGCAGCGCTGGCAGCACCACAAAGTTGCAGCAGCAGCAGCAGCAGCAGCAGCAGTAGCAGCGTTGGTGCTACAGCAGACAGCAAAATGGGGAGAATACTGCGACTAGAAGCAGCAGCAGCAGCAGCTGCTGCTGCTGGGTCTACTGGTGGTGCTGCAGCAGCTGCTGCTTTTGCTTCACAGGACAAGCAAGCTGCAGCAGCAACAGCAGCAGCAGCAGCAGCACATTTGCAGCTGCTGCGCCGTGTCTGCTGCGGCACAGGGAATGGAGAGGCGCTTGTATTGCTGCTGCAGCTAGACAGCAGCGAGCTGCAGCTGGATTGTCTGCTGCTGCTGCAGCGGCTGCTGCTGTACAGCAACAGCCTGGAGGAGTACGAACAGCAGCAGCAGCAGCAGCAGCAGCAGCAGGAGAAGCGAGCAGGAGGAAGTGTAGCAGCAGCAGTTGCTGCTGCTTGCTCTCAAGGAGGCTGCTGCATGCAGCAGCTAACAACAGCATTAGCAGCAGAAGGGCATACAGCAGAAGCTGTGAGGGCACAGGCGTTGCAGCTGCTGCAGCAGCTGCTGCTGCTGTCTCCTCCTATGAGGACTGCATGCACAATACAGGTTAGCCTAAACCCTAAACCCTAAACCCTACAACACACCTCTCATACGCCCCCACAGAGTTTAGGGTTTAGGGTTTAGTGTTTAGGGTTTAGGGTTTAGGGGCTGCGCTGACAACAGCACTGCGAGACACACGAAGGAAGGTTGCATGCTTATGCTTTGTTGCTGCTGCTGTTGCTGCTGCTGTTGCTGCTGCTGCTGCTGCTGCTGCTGCTGCAGGGAGGTGTAGAGGCGCTGCTGCGGGTTGTATCGATAGAACTGAATTTCTTCCCTGCTTCGGGTGTATATACAGCAGACGCAGCAGCAGCAGTTTATGCAGGATCTGCTGCTGCTGCTGCTGGAGACAGCAGCAGCAGCAGCAGCGTTATTGTTGCTGCATCTCCTCAGGCCCTCACGGGGCTGCGGTGTCTGCTGCTGCTGGCAGCAGATGAACAAGGCTGCAAGTATATCCGTGAAGCTCAGCTGCTGCAGCAGCTGCTGCTGCTGCTGCGCTTTCTGCAACAGCAGCTGCTGCAGCACCTGATAAGAGAGCAGCAGCAAATGCTGCTAGGGGGGGGCATCTCATCTGCTGCAGTAAGCCCGGAGAAGCAGCAGCAAAGCAGCAGCATCAGCAGCAGCAGGCGCAGCGGCTTAGATAATATATGTAAGGCTACGAAGCTGCTGCTGCAGCTGCTGCAGCAATTTGTTGCATGCAAGGAGCTTGCTGCTGAAGACAGCCGACTTACGGGGCTGCCCTGCGGCTTTGTGCAGCTGCAGCAAGGCACTGCAGCAGCAGCAGCAGCAACAACAACAGATGAAGTAGATGCAACAGGAGCAACTGCAGCAGCAGCTGCAGCAGCAACAGCAACAGCAGCAGCAGCAGCAGCAGCAGCAGCAAGACAAGAGGGTATAAGCTCTGCTGAGTTTGAGAAAAATTGTATGAGCCTGCTGCGCTTCGGGCTAGCAGCTGTCTGCGGTGTATTTGCTGCTGAGTCTGCTGCTGCACTGCAGCAGCTGCAGCAGCAGCTCTACCAGCTGCAGCAGAAGCAGGACCCACATCAGCAAGGTCAGCAGCAACAGCAACAACAGCAGCAGCAGCAGCTGCTGCTGCAGCGCTGCTTAACAGCTAAGCAGATCCTTGCGGAAACCCTGGGCTTACTTATATCTGCTGCTAGAGGAGCGGGTGCTGCTGCTGCTGCTGCTGCTCTTGCTGCAGCGCAGGAGAAGCAGCAGCAGCAGCAGCAACAGCAGCAGCAGGATCAGCAGGATCCGCTGTCTTGGCTGGCGCATGCAGCACTTGTGTCATCTGGAGATTGCGAGCTGCAGCAAATGCTGCTGACGTCAATAGACCTTGTACGCCTAGGGTTTAGGGTTTAGGGTTTAGGGTTTAGGGTTTAGGGTTCAAGGTTTAGGGTTTATGGCTTAGCGATTCCTGCTGCTCCTGCTGCTGCTGTCTGTGCTGCAGCTCCTTACAGGCAACGCTTCGCTGCAGCAGCAGCTACTGAGTCAACTTCTTGCTGCTCTTTGCAGCCCTCCTCTGCAGCAGCAGCTGGAGCAGCAGCAGCAGCACCTGCAGCAGCAGCAGCTGGAGCAGCAGCTGGAGCAGCAGAAAGGGGTAGGTGCTCTGGTGAGCATGGCCTCAGTAGCGACGCCTTTGCTGCTTCCGCTCTTGAAGGAGGAGGCAGATGAGCAGCAGCAGCTGCTGCAACAGCAGCAGCAGCAGCAGCAGCAGCAGCAGGTAGTTCCTGCTGCTCTCCGCATTGCTTCTCTGTTGCATTGGCTAGCGGGGTTTGCTGCTGCTGCTGCTGCAACGGAGGACACAGCAACAGCAACAGCAGCAACCGACAAGGACAGCAGCAGCTTCAGTGGCTTTGCTGCAAACTCAGCAGCAGTTGCACCGTCAGCAGCAGCAGCAGCAGCAGCAGCAGTAACAGCAGAATATGCTGCAGATAAACTGCTGCAGCAGCGCCTTCTGCAGGCTCGTGCTGCGCTGCAGCTGCTGCTATCGAGTGTACACAACAACCTACCTTTGCTGCAGCACTTGCTTCAGGAGCCTGTCTCTCTACTGGGGGAGCAGCAGCAGCAACAGCAGCAGCAGCAGCAGCCGCTGCTGCAGCAAGCAGTCACTCGGCTTCTGCCACATCTGCTGCATGCCCTGAACCTACAAACCACAAACTCCCGAGTCTGTAAACCCTAAACCCTAAACCCTAAACCCTAAACCGTTGATGGAGTCTCGTGTTGCTGTGAATTCCCGGAGCTCTATCCACATTAGGGTTTAGGTTTAGGGTTTAGGTTCTAGGGTTTAGGGTTTAGGGTTTAGGGTTGGAGTGTTGTGCTGCAGGGAGCTGCCTCGGCATGCATAACGACGCTGCTGGCTTTGCTGCTGTCTGTCTTGTCTCCTTCCTGCATTGCATTCGGTGCTGCTGCTGCTCTTGCAAGTAGCAGCAGCGGCAGCAGCAGCAGCAGCAGCAGCAAGTTGCAGCCGCTTGCAGCAGATGCAGCAGCAGCAGCAGCAGCAGCAACGGCGGAGTATGCTTCAGCAGCTCAAACCCCTTTGGCTTCGTTGCTGCTGTCCCCTTTGGGTGTCGTGTCCCTTGTGCGGCTGCTGCGGTATAAGCAGCAGCAACAGCAGCAGCAGCAGCAGCAACAGCAGCACCAGCAGCAGCAGCAGCACGACGACGACGAAATGCAGCAGCAGGTGCTGCTGCGCGGTCTTGCTGCACTGTTGCTGCAGCAGTCAATAGAAGTCCTTAGGCAGCACGAAGCCCTTGCAGCTGCCGACGAGCAGCAGCCTAACAGCAGCAACAGCAGCAGCAGCAGCAGCAGCAGCAGCAGCAGCGTTGCAGAGGCTCTGTTGGAGACAATCGGTATTGAAGGCTTCTGTGAGCGTTTATCAAACCTTCTTCAGGCGACAGTAAACCCTAAACCCTAAACCCTAAACCCTAATACTCCTAAACCCTAATGCCCCTAAACCCTCAGCAACAACCACCGTAAACCCTAAACCCTATTCCCCCTATAATCTAACCCCTAAGCCCAGTAAACCCCAAACCCTAAACCCTAATCCCCGTAAACCCTAAACCCTAATTCCGCTAAACCCTAAACATGAGATAATTCAAACATTCACAAATGACTACCACAGCGGCATCTCTGCAAACAGCAGCAGCAGCAGCAGCAACAACAACAACAACAACAGCAACAGCAGCAGCAGCAGCAACAACAACAACAACAACAGCAACAGCAGCAGCAGCAGCAACAGCAGCAGCAACAGATGTAATGCATGCATGTATATATATTATTGTGGTTTTGTAGGTGAGGTGTACATACATCAATTTGCTGCATTTGTTTTATTCTTCATTTGTTTTATTTAATATATACAAACAAACACAAACCACAAATGTATATATACATATTCGAATGGGTCGCTCTCTTACTG
>CAJFCY010000631.1:0-11743 GCA_904066265.1 Eimeria zaria
ATATATATATATATATATATATGGAAATGTGCATATTTAATTGTTCAACCGGCATCCCGCACGACGTCGCTTGAAATGCAAAGAGCCATCGGGCTTTTTTGTCGTCAGTTGGATGGAGCGGGGTGGTTTGCTTGTGTTGCGCCCTTGGCATTTTCGAAATAAAAAGAGAAATTTGCACATCACACGTCGGAACTTTTAGATCAATGACCGTTTTAGACTTGTCTGGCCTTGAGCTTCTGATAAGCCATAGGTTCATAGAAGCTGCTCCGTGCAGCTGCAATTAACATCAGCCCGAGCTCCCGGGAGTGATTGCTTGGAAGCCGTATTTGACGGTTAGTGGGCGAGAATTTTGCTGCAGCATACGCGCCATCTCATTGCGGTGCAAGTTGTTCAGTGGCGCAGAATGTGCTTAGCAAAGGAAGTTGCATAAGATACCCGTCATTTGACTGCAGCTTTATTTACATATACTTGCCACAGTTGCTCAACAGTTTGTGACCGCCTACTTGGGAATCTTGACCAGCTTCCTTCAAGCGTTGAATACGAATGTCTCCGAGCTGCTGTCGCAGAGTTGATTCGTCGACGTCTACGCCCTTTGTTTTGCAGAATACGGCAACTGCCTTCAGCATGGCTGTATCGTATTCGCTGCACTCCTTCTCAACCTGCATACACACCGTTAAAAGCGGGAGGGGGAGGGGGGGAAATTGACTTGAGCTTTAAGGGCATTTACCCGAGTACTGCAATTCATTCAATCACTTTCATTGCCTTCTCAGGCAAAAGGGGGCAACTATTGCTCCCCACAACATCTGGCTGCAAGAGCGTGTTCTTGCAAATGCGGCTAACATCACTAGCTTCTAGTTTTTATGTGCCTGGGGGCATGCATCAGTCGTGTGCTTCAGCAGGAGTAAGAGGTAGCTTGCCCGCTGTGCTACTTCGCTCATCGTCTGGCCGAATTGTTTCCGCTCTCTTTCGAGCTGTTCCTTCATACTCTGGTGGCTGAGCCTGTAACACTGAATCCTCTTCTCAGCTTCCTGAGGACCACCGTAAACATATGTTGCACATACAGGGAACATGTATATAGAATGGGGTGGGGGTCGGCAACTGCATTACAGTGTCCACCACCCTTATATCTAAAAAATTGTCTTTAGCTTACGCGGATGACGAGAGCGTCAAAATGCTGGCGTTTGGCGATCATTGCTTTTTCGAGGTTTGCACTGCGCACAGAAGTGACCGTTATGGTTACAGTTGCTATCTAATGGAGACTATGAATGTTCACAGGTGTCATGCTGCATCCTTATGCAATGCCAGCTGGAATGCTAAAGGGGAAGACCACTTGGCGTATGCCATCTCACCACTTGGTGCGCAGCTCCTCACGTTCAGCTTGCGCTGCTTTATGGGCTTCTTGAGCCAGTTGACGGTATTCTTCCAGAGCTTTCTGCAGGAGGTAAATAGATAATGCAGCCAGCACAGCCTCGGAAGACAGAGTGCGGAGGGAACGAGTTACCGCTCTATTTCTATCGCTACCGCGAAGGGCAGATGCAGGGACTCACCCTCGTCCTTTCCTTTAAATCTCTTTCAAAATTTCTGCAAGCGGTTTCGGCCAATTCTCGCGCCTTTATTCGCTCGGTTTGCACTTTTTTACGCTCTTGCCGCGCTGTCTCGACTGCTTCTGTTGCAAGGTCTCTGTATTTCCGGACGATAAAGTCCACTTGTTGAATCAGAGTTTGCTTTAGATCGCGTTTCTCCTTCTGAATCCCGTTGCGGATCAGTTTAAGCTGCCTCTCGTACTGCATGCGCATCTCCGCATTTCGTGCACGCTCTTCCTCCAATAAATACTGAAGCTCTTCAGCTGTTCGTGTAGCCTGTGGAATGCACAGGCCCACGGAATACTGTGATAGTAATAGTAATAGCAATAAGCCAGCTTATTTCGTTGTAATATGTGCGGTGCCTTTTAAAGTGGTAAATACAACGGAACAATGCAGGAGCTTCCTTACCTTCGTCAGCTGCTGCTGACTTGTCTCGCACCACCTGAGCCATCACACGTACTGTGCAGTGAAACGCATCATATCTTGCAACTTGAGTCCAATAACAATAACGTTATTATTGTATACTATAGGTATACTATATAGCAAGCAGCACTTGGCCGCACTTACGTAATATCAGCTTGCTTATGACGGTATCCCTCGACGGAAACGAAAGCCTGTTCAGTGCGGGCGTTTGCTAGTTGCTGCAGAATGGCAATGTGCAGCGCCAGACTCAGATGGATGCAATATCAGACGTGCAGCACATATGTATGAATGCATGCAAATATAGGTAAGTATATATATATATATATATATATATATATATATATACAGTGCAGAACATATACAACAGTTCACACGGGTATGCAACTTCCATGGGGCATCAAGAGTCTATAAGTTCAACAAGAAAACATTGTTCGTTTCCGCTTAGTGTGAGCTTGCCGCATATGCCTCGTCAAGCTGAGCTCTCAAGAGCTCTCTAGAGTCTTCTTCACTAGCAATACGTGCTGTGAGCTTCTGAACCAACTGCGTGAGCTGTTCGAGCTGCAAAGAAACTCAGAAGAGCAGACTAACCAGTAGGGAGTCTGGCTGAGAAACGACGAACGCTACGAAAATGCATCAAATTAATACAAAGAGACGAGGAGGGGCAACAACCCGCCACATGCAAGTGCAGAAAGACACCAAATGGATACAAACGGGGTGAAGAATTGTATGGAAGCATGCATAGCCCTGCCCCGCTGTCTGCATGCAGGCAGCAATGAACTGACCTGCTCTTCCACTGCGTTAACGCCCAAACCAAGGTCAGGTGGTGCTGTGGCGTCTTGTGCGTCGTCGGCCTCCGGGGATTTCACTTGCGGAGGTTCGCCCGTATGCCCCGGAGTGCAGGGAGAACTGAGGCTTTTAGACATAGTCGGTGGAAATATGTGAGTCAGGATGATTGTAGTACTTGCTACTTGCCCATGGTTGCAGCCGCGCATACAGATCCACTGGGCCACGGCGGCTGGCTGACGTGTACTATGTTGCTTGGCAGAAGACCAGCAGTGATGGAAGTCTTGATCGTTTGCTGAAAAACTTCAAAAAATAAACTCGATTGTTCTCTCGGGGGAGCAGGTAGAGTAAGATCTTGCTCTTGCCTTCCAGGTCTGCAGAACGCCCTAGACCACAATAGTAAAGCTGATGAGCCCGACCGCTCAGTATGCCGTCTGTAAGTGAACGCGGAACGACTCCGGACTGAACAAAAGTAAGCGACTGTTCATAGTTAGTTTTGATCGCAAATAAAGGAGAAAAGGAGGCTTTTCTTGCCTGTTGTCCACACAGCGCATTACCATACAATGTCGGGGGGCTGATCGTAGGCCAATGGGTTGCGCGACCGTTAACATTTTCCCTTCATTTAACAAATAATTAGATTGGCCCCAATATAAACACCGTTTAGATGCATTAGTAGATTATTATTTCCTCCTTTCCCCAGATTTGCCGCTGGGGCGTAATCCCCTCTGTCCTCCCAAGTAAGAGACATGTCGGCAGTGCTGCAGACCACCAGCATTGGGCACAAACCCCGCAAAACGCCCATGTCAACGCCGGGACGAATGTCTTTTTTATTTAATTTAATCTGATTTTAACGTTTTCGGTGTCCCTGAGAACAACGACAATAGGAAACTGTAGCTAAAATTCCGACACGCCTTTGGTATGCGGAGCGCAGACACGTGTTTTCAATGAATATTGTTCGCTGCAATGGACAACCGGTACTTCCTCCATTCCGATCGGCTCTCCGAATCTGGGGCCCGGTTGCGCCCTTCTGCGTCGAGTGAGTCTTCAGCTGGTCCTGTTCTCCATTCCGCCTCCTTAGGAAATACCTTTGGAGGCCCTGGAGGCAATGCCTGGGAAAGCCTTGAATGCAGAAAAGCATCTCTTCGTTC
Source organism: Eimeria zaria (assembly GCA_904066265.1). Classification (NCBI taxonomy): domain Eukaryota; phylum Apicomplexa; class Conoidasida; order Eucoccidiorida; family Eimeriidae; genus Eimeria; species Eimeria zaria. Next base: position 3,938 of record CAJFCY010000631.1, read on the forward strand.
GATGGAGTCCTCCTCGCGCAGTCACCGACCGAAACTTTCAGGGGCTGACAAGCCCACATCTCCCGCTTTCATGAAGCTACTGTCGCAGCGGTCGCCAAAGACGCCTCCTTCTGACGGTTCTCGCAGTCCAAGCTTGGTGTCACAGCTTTCTGGTAGACGCCGCGTCAGCAGTCCCGCCATAGCTGCTCGAGCTTGGTTGGATTCTTCTCCTTTGCCTCCGCCGAGTACCCCTTCCACCAACGCGCAGGTGTTGGGGGACAACGCTAGAGGCCTGGAAAGTCGCTTGCAAGAAAAGGAAAACCACCAAGCTTTCACTATCCTTCCTCGCTCTCGCGGCCGGCCCGAGAAAAAGAAGAGCCGGGAGGAGTCAAGGGACCACAGAAGGCGACGATCAAGCAGCAGCCGAGGCCATGGTCACCGCAGAAGCCACAGTAAATCCAAGCGTGAAACCCAAGGAAGGAGGGGACAACATGAAACGGTTCTTGCTCCGACAAGACAAACTCCTGAAGCAATTTCTCCCCAAAAATCCACTAGACCTCCCCCCAAAAAGCTGATGTCGCCTCGCCGCCTCCCACCTCCGACCTTTGAAAAGATATTGTTGGGCTTAGTAGACGACGATTTCACCTCAGGAAACGACGAAGCTGATGTATTTGGCGCTGAAACTAAGCAACAAACACAGGAAACGGCCCCCTCCTTTGGGACAGAAGCTGAAGAAGAGTGCGTCTCTGTTTCTGTTGAACACACCGATAGTGTAGAAGGTATGTTTCCTTTCCAGATCAGCAGGCCCCTTTGGGTCTTGTCACCAAAATGCAAGGCCAGATGACCTCTAAAACTAGAAAATCAAAGAGACTTGAATTCCCTAGTGACTTGTGTTTCGGTGGACTCCTGCAAAACTTCAAAGGAAGAAATGCTTTAAAAGGAGTATCTAGATATTGAACTTGTGTTGGGGGTTGTCTTCTCTACTTATGTGTGTATTGCAGATGAACTGCAAAATTCAGCATCTTTTACTCTACTGTCCTCAAGTCGATCGTCTCTGGAAGGCAGATATGAATCTCACCGTAAACTGGACGGTGTTATACCTGAGCACTATCTTTATATTCCCCCGTTGCGCCTTTGTGGGAATTCCGCGGAGGAGAACCGCCCCGTTCCCGCACTGATGCAGCCTACGGAAGACGAAGGACAGGTTTCCGTCAGGTGAGATGATGGACGATGGCCGTGCCTTGATTGCCGCTGGCAATTTGTTCATTTTGATGGATCTCATACAATCTCAGCGTCCCGCAGGTTGCTTTTTCGCACGAACACAGTTGGCAGCACCGTATATAGTCTCTGTATTTCTGCAGGGAAGATCGACGGCATATAGCAACGCTTTTCTCGCTTGAAGCAGCAGAGTCTCATGCGCAGAAAGCTCGTCTGCAGGAGCAGCTCAGGGCAACGAGCCCTTTCCGTCTGGCTGATGTTGGTGGTTCATCATCTGCCTCCCAGAGCGATGGGGTGGAGATCATCGGCCCACCTCCCGGCAAGTCAAAGCGTCGCCAGCGATCTACTCTTTTGGAAACGATTGTGCGGGAACATGACTGGGAAGCAGAAGGACGCACTGTTGAAGAGAACATTCACATCTATCAAGGGCAACAGGATAAACCACAAAACTTACAAACCTCAGAACCATCACAGTTGCATTTCCCGACCAGCGACGAAGAAGAACTGAGTGGAGAAAGCACACGAGGCAAACTGCCAGGTGCTAGCCCAAACATCCCGCGCACTAGTGCGCAAGAGAGCTTTGAAGCTTTATATGAGAAACCAGCTGCAGCACAAGCAGACGATTCGTCTGAGCTGCTTACCGGAGAGTGTGGCAGCAGCGAAGATGTTCCGGGTGCATTTGATGCGGTGTGGGGACGTTCTGCGCTATCCTCTCGGCCTGCAAACGACAGCAAGGCGAGCAGTCAGACGGACAGAGGGGAGGACCTACACGAGCTCTACAATACAGATGCGGCCACTCACAGACTAAGAAGAATGGCAGATTTCCTGGGCGCCGCATCCTTGCACTGTGAAGACGACGACGAGGAGAGCGGGTACATCCACGGCACAGCTGAGGAAGAGAGGGACTTGGATATTGCTTCCAGTGCGGGAACGGCAGCAGAGGGTCCGCTCTTACCGGAAAGAGCAGCAGCAGCAGGTACAGTAGTTGTACAACTGGACGAATATCCCGGAACGACGCCATTACTGCGTTTGGGAGACCCAGCAAGATGGGAAGCGCGCTGCACCACAGGTATTGGCCCGTCTCACTGTACTGAACAGTCGCCTTCCAACTATAAAGGAGCCAGATCGGGATACTCAGAAACTCGAGAAGATAACGAGCAACAAACGGCTGGGGAACACGGCCGAACGGTGGAGTTCGAAGAACAAGAGGCGCAAGGCGGAACGTACACATACGCACCCCCTGAAGAAGAACGGGAAACATCCTCAGGCCATTTTCCTGAAGATCCGCCAAGCACAACATCCAGAGAGCATGCAGGCAAATCCCTGCTTGACCAGACGAGAATGAGCAGCTACAGCAGCACCAGACTCGCTTCCGTAGGCAACTATGAGCAAGCAAGATCTGCGGAAAACGAAGCTGCAACAAACCGTTATGTTACTAGTGAACTGCAACTTGCTGCTGCTACCCTAGATAGACTCAGATCCGCTCAGTCAGTTGCAAGCGAAGACGCACCAACTGAGGCAGCAGCCTCACGAAGGTCTCTTGCACTTGCGCCTCACTGCTCGAAATCGGTAAGGATAAATTGGTTGCAAGCTGGATATAAACATGAAAATTTCCTTGGAGAGCTAGCTGCGTTTGGTCTGGTGGATTCGTGCGATGCTACGAGGGCAATATTGCACCGCTTTTAAATGTGTTTAGGCTCGTAAAGCTGTGGTCTTGCCTTACTATCGCTTTCCTACTATAAACAATATCAGATCTATCACTTTTAAGATCTTCTCACTTGTCCTGTGGTTACCGACCTGAACAGAGCTTTCCATTTCGCTCTCAACGCTTCACAAGGTGCAGCTCCGCAGGTGTTTTGTGAGCACATGTAGCCCAGCAGCATCCTTCCCGTGCTGCATATATTTGCACAGGCTCCTCGCAAACGCCAGCGAACTGTTAAAGAGGAAGGCACAACGACCCCTACTGCACCATCGCGTTCAGGAGAACGGGTAACTGACGATTCGGCAGCAACCCCAGAGGCTAAATGCCTCCTCAATAGTTCATCTCAGGCGTTTTCTAGAGGCGCGGAGAGCTGTTTTTTCGAGCGGCGCCAACGGGGAAAGTCAATGTGTAAAGGGCTGCTGGACGCAAACCGGAAAGAAAGGCCTGCAGCAGCAGGATCCGCAGCTGCTGCTGCCGCAGAAGCAGACTTTGCCGCAGAGCGGGAGAGGCATCGTGCACGAGTGAAGGAGCCTTTCCCAGTAGATGCTCTGAAATCATCTGAAGAGACCATCACTGTCGATGCAGATGCGTGGCACGAAGGCAGCACCGTACCTGCTCATGATGCCGAGAACGAAGGAACAAACGGCCACGACAACAGCAACAGCTTCTATGAAGAAGTCCTGCCGTCACCCCTCCACCATTGCAGCGTTTCCCTCTCACCCTGCCGCAGTTCAGATCCTGAAATCACTCGTTCAATTGATGTCTTCGAGGCAATCGGCCGAGCCATCAGCGGGTAAGCGCTGATTGCCTTTATTCTCGTTACAAACAACTGGAACATTGCAGGTAGTGAGGGTGTAGTAGGGGGAGAGGGTTATGGAACCAAGGTTATTTCTGTGCTTGACAACAAGGTGCAAACGCGCCAGATGATTTTTGTGTGTGTTGTGGCTCCACAGATGCGCGTACGGCCCCCGGCTGCACCTGCTGATCCTTAGTTGTATGTTTTTGGCTGTTTGGGCGCTGCTTCTGGTGATTTATCTCCTTGAGGGAGGCAGAGGCCCTCGTTTCTTCATCGGATTTGCCGTAGCGCTGTCTTTTGTCCTCTCACTCTGCGCGGGGGGTGTCCAGCTGACTGCTTCTCTCTTCAAGTGGAAAGCACTGAAGTGTTCGCTTGATCTGGACCTTCGCGAACGCATCTTTGCATCGGTAAGCCTTGCGGAATAGGCAGAATGAGAGAGGCGAACAAACTGATGCTGCTGCAGACTAAATAACCCACGGGTATCGTTTACATGCCAGATGCTTGTTTTACTCTTTCGTACGTAGGACAATTTCGCTTGTGCCTTTTGTGTCGTAATCAGCTGAAAAGGCTGCGGCCAGCGGAAGAGGGTGAAGCATCAACCGAGGGAAAGGGGGAGTGCGGAGAGCTCCTGGAGCTCCTGTGCAGTTCTTTCGTTGGTATGCCTGGATACGATTTACATGCAAAGGCCCCAAAACAGAAATGGATGGATAATGCACGTACCTGCAGCTATCTGCAGCGAACTGCGACTAGCCGTGGTTCTCCACGGAAGCGACCGTACATAGAGATGTGCTCATTCAGATCACGAATCTAGGTGCTGCGAGTACATACAAATGCGTGCGCCGCGTGCGCGCTTTCAAATCCGTTTTTGATTTCCACTGTGACTGTTTTGGGTGCAAGATGAACACGGGTGTACCTTTGTCTAGTGGTTGGAGACGTTCTCACGATTATCTGTGCTCAAGGGCTTAGCACCCGACGGCTAAGTGAGGGGTTGAGTTTAGTGCTTGTCTCTGGTCCTTTCAGATTTGTTAACACAAGGCTCTCCTGGCCTAGATATCAGTCGCACTATGGAACGGCGCTTTATTACAGCGAATACTTTTGCCGCTATCGTGGCCGTCGCGTTCATTTCTTGTCTCGTGTGCATCGGAGAAGTGGCTGAAAGTTCACCCCGTCTTCACTTTCAGGCTGGAGGTGAGCTTAATTTCGTTGTACGTGTTTACTCATTTACTTTTTCTGTCGAGTTTTCTGTTATTCACTTATGTTCGTTTTATCTTTGTTTACGGTCTGTAAACTGGCGCCTTATTCCTGTTAATCGTGTCTATGCGTTGCCTATCGGCATCCTGCTGATGCACATGCTGGGGCGCGATGCGCCCATTTTATGCTCGCCGCCTGCATAAATACGGACATTTCTCTAAGTATGCGAATGCTTACACAGGATGTGCTCGCCGTGCCGTCACTTGCGTTTCTTCTCAGATGGTGTGGTGGTGGTTGCGGCTCTCCTTTATTCCATTTTGCTGCTCGCTCTTTCATATTATCTGGCAACTCCGCCGACTGCAGCAGCCTTACGACGGTCTGTTGAACTGCACTCGGTTTTCCAATATCTGTGGAGCCTTAAACTCACGGACTTCCTCCTCGAGAGAAAAGCCGTAACTACAAGGGTAAACCGACAACTGTTCATTGTTGTATTCTGCGTTCTGCGTTCCGGCCCTGCCCGTTGAGGCAGTTTTTCACACACTCTTGCGCAAGGAAGTGATGTCCTAGTAGTACAGTTGTTAGACAGAGAGGCCACCAGAAATGGCAGTGTGGAGACAGTATGGATTCTTTTCTGCTCTTAGAATATATGCTTGCGCATGCATACACTCATCTCTCATATTGATTGCCATGCTGTCCTTCCAGTCCGTGCAGGATTTTCGTTTACCTTCGGCGGATGCTTATCATTATTGCCCCCTGAGTTCCTCCCTAAATCCGCGACTGTTCAAACAAAAAGACACAGCTGCAATTTGTTTTCGCGGAATTTCAAATTCAGTCAGAGGCAAATATATAACTGCGATGGTTGTGTTGCGGCACCCCGCCGGCGTCCAGTTTGACTGCTTTAAAGACTTGCGGAAGGGCCAGCGCGCTCTTCTCACACTGACAAACGCTCCCAGAGGACTGAACACCAGCAGATCTTCAGAAGCGACTTCTTCTGTCTATCTCAACTTAATTTGGTGCACTGGCCGTCGCGCTGCTCCAAAACAGCTCCGCATCCTTCTGCCTCCTCACGCTCTGTCCGCTCGTGGCGATGTTGTTGCAGCGGGAAGAAAGCAGGGCCCTACATCCGGTGCTGCTTTGGTGCATTTTCAGAGACCGCAAGATGTCATTTGCTCTCTTCTAGGCATGCTGCAGGAGGATTCTACGGATACATTTGTGAACAGCCAAATACGCCGCTACCTCAGCGAGGCAGAAACGCGCCTTGTGCCAGCTTGCTGTGATTATCGTCTTGTACTCCCCCTCCCTCTACGTGCCTTTAACTGTGGGAGGCGTTGGCATTGCGATCATCGCGCACTGAAACGTAGCAATGGATCCGCCTCGTCCTGCAACTTGCTGAAGTACGTATACAAGCTAGGATGGATGGGGGGCAACAGCGGGGCTACTGGCCAGACGACCAATCTTTCTGTTTCGGTTAGCGAAGAGAACATCCACAGACCTGTCCTTTCAAAAGAAAAAGCAGACGGAGAAGTAACAGGAAGAGTAGGGCCCTGGAAGGTGCATAACTCTCCTGTTGCTACGCACACCCGTTCTGTGAATATGCACGCCTATGGCGAACAGCAATTAAATCTGGAAGGCCCCCCAACAGCCATCGACACGCAGCACGTGCTCTACCCCCATGCGCGCAGCGGTACAGCAGGCGCACCTGAGACGCCTGCCTTGCTTACATTGTTCTTTGCGTCTGAGGAGCAACGTCAAGAATTCAAAAGATGCATACAAGACACAACCTCCGCCTAATCAACTGCTTGGGTTGGGCGGGGGGTAGCAGGGCGCAAAATCAACATGCCTCTCTTTCGTTTGTAATTTGCCATTTGTCATTTGTTTTACGTTTTGCAGAACGAAACGCATACAGCTACTCTCACGGCTAATGACTGCTTGCTAGAACCCGTGGATGAATCTTTTGTTTTCGTACTCTTCTGTTTTAACAACGCACCATTTTTCACACCCCCTTGAGAATTTCGCTGATATAAGTAGCAGGTAGACGCGACGTGCTGCTGCTTTCTGCTATTTTTTAGTTCTTCCCCTATGTGCATGGTGATATCCCTTAAGTTTCTCCGTCACTTTCCAGGAGAGTTTCTTGTGAGTGGACAGGGAGCATTTCAAGCTGATTTTTAAGTGGCTGAATTTAAACAGAAGAAAAGCTCTCGGTTCATGCACATGATGTGCCCCCCATGCGGCACGCAATAACGTGAGACGACGATGCATTGACTGTGCGAGTCGTCATGAAACAGAAAGGACTTGCTTGGCCTTTTAGCCTTTACACAAAGCGTGTTTTGTCTTCAAGACGCTAAACAAAACGCAAAGGCAACAACTGCCTCCTTTGTTGCGGAGGATCTAAACACGAGACAGCAACATATTGCATGCACCGGGCTGCTGAGAGGCAACCGCTGAGCACCCCCTTCGGCAGCAACACTCCCCTACTCATCTGCGCTGCAGTAGCAAATGCAGCACGAGCAGCAAATGCAGAATAAACTGCCAAGTTACGTAAACATTTGCAGACAAAGCAAGCTGGGGCGACGAGGCAAGGACGGAGTACGCTGAGGAGACCTCGCTATAAAACAGCAAAGGTACCCGTCATCTGTAAAGATTAAGCAAAATCACTGCCGGTGTGCTTGCTGTGGGTACTGTACGTGGCTGTAGCCGCCTGATGACGCCGTCGGTGCATAGCTCGAGAATGAATCTCTGTACGGGACCTGGGGATGCATAAATTGCGGATACACCTCGCTGGGCATAGCCTGAAAAAGAATCGGAAACAAAAAGAAGACTTTTTGCCTGTCAGTAAGGACAAAACGATAAATAATGTTTAGACGAGAGACGAAGCAACGCCAAGTCCACATTGCATATACATAACCATGCATATATATAT
>CAJFCY010000632.1:0-11719 GCA_904066265.1 Eimeria zaria
AATAAAGAAGATGCCAATACTAGTTGTAATTCTTCAGGTGCGTTTGGGAGACGCAGATACCAGTCTAGGGAAGCTAGGAAGTCCTCCACTGCATCTGCATCGCGGCGTCCATCGTATTTGGATGGCCAGCAGAGCCGGAGGCATTCTTCATGAAGTGTTTTCGTTGAAAATGAACTTTCCTCTGGACGTGATACAGAAGTTTGATTCATTTCTGCTCTGCTGCACTTCCATTCATCTGTGGCCTCCCCAGACGAGGGCAGGCCGTCATCTGTCTCTATAATTGTAACTAGATATGGGATATGCTTAAAACAACGAGTGAGCAAAATGCTTGCTTGTTTTTTTTCTCTTTACTTATTTCTTCCTTTTCTTCTTCTACTAGTTACTGCTACCCATTGAACTGCCAGGCAACAGCGGTGGGGATCGGCGTGCGCACCCTTCACGCAGAACCATGCGGTGATACCAAGTGTAACGAGAGTCCTTGATCTTATCAAAGGACTACCGTGAGCTACGAGAAAGCCAAATACTTATAAGAAAAGAGTCCGTAAAAGCAGCTGACCTCCCCCCGAGCTTACGCAACCATAGCGCTTCCGCTCGGCTGCCTACGCACGGAGAGTTGGGGCAGCCCGGCATATGTTGCTGCGCACCTCGCTGCAACTCGTGCTGCACGTGTAACATGCCTTACGTGCAGTTGAGCCGAGCACACTGTGCACGGCCAACAGTTGAGACGTTGAGAATGGGTGACTGAGGACCAACTGCGTAAGTCTATATCAACGGAGCAGCTCCAGTCTCTTTTAGACGACAAAAGACAGCCCTAAACTCTCCCTGAACTCGCTGAAACCTTCTGGACGTGATGCAGAAATGTTGTTTATATCTGTTCTGCTGCCCTTCTATTCGTCTGCAGCCTCCCCGCACGAGGGCAGGCCGTCATCTGTCTCTATAATTGTAACTAGATATGGGATATGCTTAAAACAACGAGTGAGCAAAATGCTTGCTTGTTTTTTTTCCTCTTTACTTATTTTTTCCTTTTCTTCTTCTACTAGTTACTGCTACCCATTGAACTGCCAGGCAACGGCGGTGGGGATCGGTGTGTGCACCCTTCACGCAGAACCATGCGGTACTACCAAGTGTAACGAGAGTCCTTGATCTTATCAAAGGACTATCGTGAGCTGCGATAAAGCCAAATACTTACAATAAAAGAGTCCGTAAAAGCAGCTGACCTCCTTCCCCAGAGCTTAGGCAACCGTAGCGCTGCCGTTCGCCTGCCTACCCACGGGGAGTTGGGGCAGCCAGGCATATCTTGCAGCGCACCTCGCTGCAACTCGTGCTGCACGGCAGCCCCATGTCTAGGCACATCCATGCCCCCTTTGCTGCATGTACTAACTCAATAAGCAATTGTTGAACACTTCCTTCTCCTTTAGTAGATACTCTGCGCACCATCCATAGTACACGTCTCAACAGCATTTAAGGGATGGTACAACGAACCTTGAATGATGGAGTGAAGCAAATACAGAAACCTTAAAATTACCCTCTGCCCGTGCTGGTACAACAATTAAGGCTGCGCAGAAGCGCATACGGCGTCTCCCCTGCGTCCATGACAGTCTCTACTACACGTAAGGTATGCTACAGCCTTCGTGCAGCCGAGCCGTGCACTCTGTGCACGGCCCAACAGTTGAGACTTTCAGACGTGCGCTTTGGACGTGTACACAAACTGGTGCGTAGACTACCTACCAGCGGAGAAGGATGTGATCAGCAATTGCCTATTGAGTTAGTACATGCATCAAAAGGGGGCTTAGCTGAGCCCACTAGATATGAGGCTGCCGTGCAGCACGAGTTGCAGCGAGGTGCGCTACAAAATATGCCGGGCTGCCCCAACTCCCCGTGCTTAGGCAGCCGAGCGGAAGCGCTATGGTTGCCTAAACTCAGGGCAAGGAGGTCAGCTGCTTTTATGGACTCTTTTCTTATAAGTATTTGGCTTTTTCGCAGCTCACGGTAGTCCCTTGATAGGATCAAGGACTCTCGTTACAAAGGCGTGCTACACCTGGGCTGCAACGTAAGTGAAATACTTAAGAAAGAACCCACCCAAAGCAGCTAACCCCCCATCCAGTCTCAAGGTGTCATATGCAAAGTAATTCGACGGCCTGGGGCCTGCACGGAGAAGATATGAAGCGCTGTGGGCTGCGAGACACCATGCCGCAACTAGTGCTGCAGGGCAACCGTGCCAGTAAGCACAACCGATCCCCTCTTGCTGAATGCACCAACACTGCAGACCATTGCTAAACAGTTAATTGATCCTCAGAAGGAACCATGTATGCATGCTGAGATGCGTCATCCAGCTTGCATCGGAGAAATGTACATACAGAAACGCCTTGATATGCCCTGATGTGACTATAGTAGTCAAGGGGACATGAGGCTCCACCAGTTCCGTTGGACCTCCCATAGAGACACCCGGCAGTGGGATGTTCTCCTTATTGTAGTGTGCGTGTCTAACATGAAGCAACTCCGTAGGAAGGCTGCCGCACCACGTCAAACAGCCACGTGTACGGGTTATTCCAGCGAAACTCACTGATAAGCGAAGAAGTAGGATCAATCCACGGCGAATCGGAGTAAAAGTATTAGCCTAATTAAGACTATCAATGTAAGTTGGATTACAGGAGGCTGGTCATCCTTTAAAGAGCTTCTTATCGGGCCATGCACACCGTCTTCTTCAGCCCCAGTCGTGATTACTGGTTCTTGTTTAAGATGAAGCGCGAGCCAACATTTACAAATATGGCTTATTAGGCTTAAATATGTCTCAATTCATCAATTTGTAGTATTTACTGACATTCAACTCCAAATTCGAGGCGCATAATAGTGCCTGCGACTACACCGACTGTAGTGAACAGCTGGCCTACACTGTTACTACGTATGATCCCTAAGCTATGCTGGTTAGGTGCACACTTCAGATCTACTAATAGAAGTCCTCGATTCTCGCCAAACAACTACTGATTATCGTAAATAGCCTTAAAACCACGAGTTCGTATTATTGTTAGGTAAGAAAACCCAGAATAATAGAACTGACTGTTGACCCTCGCGGAGGGTCAGTGCCAGAGTCTCAGCACCAAACTCACTCCCAGCCCCTAGCTGGTGTTGGCTGGCGAGCACTCTGATCCTATTAGGCTTCCTTTTTACTTAAAAGTGTCTAAATCCCTAAAAATATTCTATAGTATTCATCCCTTTCCGTGATACTAGGCCCCTAGAGGCCACACCAGAGATCCATTGTAGTGCCTGTGCACTACACAGGTAGTGACGGCGCTGCAGCCGGCACTACAACTTCCCCCCCCGCTTTGAAATCTCTTCCCCTTTTCTTCGCATAATCTTCTTATGCCGTCGCCTTCAGCGCCTCTACAAGGGGAAGCTAATGGGGCTATAAGTCGGTAGCTCCTTCACGGGTCGTAGTATTGCTCCGCGTTTCTCCAAAGTCGACGATACTCCTTGTCGGGTGTCCTTTTGTTGTCTGAGCGCTGCCGCTCGCGGAGTGGCTCCCTGGTCACTCCTTCTCCCCCCTTTCCCCCCGCAGTGTAGACGTCAATGACGACCCGGAAGGGGCCGACGCAGTGACGGTATCGTGGTTGGCCATCTAAGCCCGTTGAGCCTTGCAGTGGTGGCGGCGCCAAGCACGAAGAAGGGCGGGACAGTTCGTAAGATTGCTTGCCAGTTCCCACGTGGCGCGGTCTTCTGGGGCTCCCCGCCATTTGACGAGGTACTGGGGAGACGGACCGGTACCACGTTGGCCCATGGTGTAGTCCACCTAGTATACATCCGTAGGCCGGCCCTCACCATCGGGAACCGGGAGCCAGCCGACTGCAGCTTCCTTGGAAATAGTTGGACGGCGTCAGGAACTTGAGACCAAGCATCGAACTCCGTGTAATCTAGCTTTGCCGTGGGCCATGGGGATTCTTCTGGGTCCGTTTCCTCAGAAGCGGCGACGACTGCGGATAGAGCTCCCTGTGCCTTGGATCTTACCTGACCATGCTCCAATATAGCACACATAAGAGGGCCTTGTCGCTCCGTGGGAAGACGCCTCGCCTGGGAGGTCTCTGTTGCCGGCAGGGTTCAAATACAGTGCAACCCTTCTAGAGCATGTTGTAGAGTATCAGTACGCTTCTTCGCCTCCTGCACTAAGTCCTTTATACGTACGCGTTTGCCTGCCCGGAGTCGAGGTTTATAGCGCTTAGTCGGCGGGCGTAATAGCACGGCCGCCTCCTCCGGTGACATGCTGGACACCTGCTTTGCGAGTGCCTCATAAGCGGAGTCTGTAGGACTGTTTAAGGTGTCTCGTAGAGCCATTGTAAGCTCCTCGCTTTTCCTTAGAACTCGTAACTCACACCATCTACCATTAAAAAGTGTTCGAAGTTTATTTGATCGGAAGTCCCAAGCCGCAGTATGTTTGACTAGCCAGTCCAGTCCAATGATAACGTCGTAGGGAATCGGCCCTACCAGGAAATCTCCCGTTAGACACTCCCCTCCACATAGCGTAGTCAAGCGACGCACAGTGTGATCTATGCGGAGAGTCTCACCGTTAGCGACCGTGAATGTACACGGTTTAGGCAAGGGACGTACCTTCAACCCCAGTCGTTCGACCGTGGTCGGGCGGATAAAACTTCGCGATGCTCCCGTATGTAGGAGTCCTCCACATGCGTGCCCGGCAATCTCGAGCACCAGTATTGCTGTCTTGCCCACCCCACACAAGAGCCCTTGGCCTACAGAAGCGGGGTTCGAGGTCACTTCTTCCCTCCACCAGAGCGAGTCAGCCGTACCATCGGCAACATTCCGTTCGTCGCCCTTCTCTCCCTGGCCTTCACAGCTCGGAGAGTCTGTTCCTCGCTTCTCGTTGTTACCCTGAGAGCACGCGACCTGCTCCTCTGCAGTTGGGGTCGCCGGATTACTACTGGTGGTAGTCGTCCCTTGAGCGCCCCGATGCTCGCCAGTCTGAGGAGGGTCCGCCTTTGGAGATCGCTGGCGGGGTTTTCGCCAGTGGGAGGAGACTGCAGTGGCATTTGGCCCGGTTGCTATCGAGCTAACTTTGCCATCGTGAAGGGTCGTCTGCCTAGCACGTCCGTCTCCAGCGACGCCTAGGCACTCTCGTTTGGGCGTTCACTCGTCCGTGGTGCTGTGCGCTTGTCTCGTGGAGCCGTTTTCGGGGAAGAACGTCCCTCCTGACGAGGGATCTCCCTTGGGGTCGCACACTGCGCTGCGTAGTGGTCGCGTCCCGCGCACCTGGAGCACGTTTCTCCCGGTCGCCTAGGCGCACCATTGCGGAGTGGGCAGTATCTGCCTACGTGTCCTTTGCCACGGCACTTGCAGCAGCGCATGTCCACTGGGTTGTCGCGCCCTGTCCCCTTTCGTGCCATGTCCTGCCGCGAGCCGTTCCTTAGCGGCGGGTCTTGCCGTGTCCGACTCCTCGGTACCGAGTTGCGACGCTTCTCCCTAGCGGGAGATGACTCGTCTTCTTCCTATTCCGAATCGCTTCGTCGCATGACATCCTTCAACTGCTGGCGATTCCGACGCTTCTCGTCGCATGCAAATTTCCAAATTCCTTGCATCTGGGCCAGGTCTGCGGCCGCGTCCTCCCATGACTTAAACCTTTTCTTACCTCCTTTGGTAAGCTCATTGTAGCATTCCTCAGTCAGGTTGGCCAGGTAGTATAATAATAATTGCTCTGGAGACATGGTCAGCCCTTGTTCCACGATTCGTGCGAACCGGGCGAAGTAGGCTTCGTGGTCCCCTCTCCAGACGTTAGTGGCCATCTTTCGCATCATTCCTCGGTATGATAGGTTACAGAACCGCTTACAGAAGCGGTGTTTAACTGTGTCACAGTCGTCCATGGGCGTTCCCCCATGGTGCAGGTACATCCAGTGACTAAGAGCGGAACCCGTCAGAAATCTTCTCATTTCGATCCCCCACCACCGTGTGTCGATTCCCTGGTCCATGAACTCCATCTCCACGAGGTTAATGAAGGACCTCATATTCGATCCGTCCTCACTCACCAGTTGCCGCTGTGACGGAGAAGACCGTCCCCGGAGCCTCGACTTCCTCGTTCGTGAGCTAGAGGATGTTTTTCCTCGTCGTGACCGGCCTCGGTCTTCGCGGTCCCTACGTCGCTCGGAGCCGCTCTCTCGGCTCCTATAAGCCGACCGGCGTGTACCAGAAGCTCGGTCGTCCATCTCCGATTCCGCTTCCTCCCGTCCACGTGCCGCTTCTATGTCGGGTGTTTCTTCCCTGGACCTCCTGGCTATTCGCCGAGAAGAATCTCGCACCAGCTTCCCGTCACGTAGATGCATGGCGGGTCGATGCTAATCACTGAATTCAATGTTAGTCGAGAGGTTACGCTGGTGTGTGGGGATTCCACTAAGTTGATGCCCTGAATTCGTGCACCTAGCGTTGTTAAGGTACGTATTTCAACGAATTCCCTAAAAAAAAATGGGGACGTTTAGCGTTTCACGACCACTAGGGGTCCCGATAAGGTTCCTTGGATTAGTTTCCCGGAACGGTCTATTGTAGCGCTGTCCCTGCAGGGTACCTATTCGCACTCCCACTAAATAACGTAGGAATCTCCCTATAGATGTTCGCAATATAGTTAAATATAGGTTTCTGTTTAGTTTCGTAGGAATTTTCCTCAAAAAGTCCCTCCTCCGCCACGCTACCGGATCCCTCACGGGATCCCCAGCCTATCTCCGGCACCCTAGGGAGGGACTGGCGTGGCTGTAGCCACTAGTCGGCCCAGGCCTACGGTAGCTAGCGGTCACGGCACCTAGCATGGGTGCGACTAAGTAACTAATGAACCTTAACAACTTTGTCGTTCTTAATATTACCTAATGAACCACTCTTGTGCTCCAAATTGCTAGTATTCGGAACCCTGACCAGGTGTCAGGTAGGGGCGGCACTACGGCCGGCACTACACTTGGTGTATTCCCGCCCCGCATGCTAGCATATCAAGCCTATTGATGCATGCACCAACACTATATGCAATTACTAGAGACTCACTATGGCCATTATTAGATAGTCTGCGCACCATTAGCAGTATAAGCCTCAGTTTCACCTACAGCATGCTACGTGGACAGTCCCCGTGGATCATCACGGTTGAGAAGATATCTTGAACAACATAGGTGCAGTGCAAGCTTCCGCCCTAACCTCACGGAGGGAAGCGCCGCAACGGCGGGCAACAGTGAGACCCCTGCTTGGCAGGTACTATATTGAATTAGCAATGGGAGCTGGCGCAAGCATGCTCGCGCCCAGCCTACCTGGGCGCCTGTGGAGAATCGAGACATTTTTCTTCTTAACGGGAGTTCTCGTGGCCACGCTTATGCTACTCTCCAGTGAACTTAGAGGACTAGGATTTTGAAGATAAGAACTGAATTGCCCGGTTTGTAGCTTGCTCGTGGAAGTTATAACTTCTCGTGTAGCATGCCTTCCGCGCAGTCGAGCGGTGCACTCCGTGCACAGCCCAGCAGTTGAGACGTTCAGACGTGCGCTTTAGACGTCTACACAGACTGGTGCGTAGACTACCTACCAACGGAGAAGCATGTGTTAAGCAATTGCCTATTGAGTTAGTACATGCAGCAAAAGGGGGCTATGAGGTGCCTAGATATGTGGCTGCCGTGCAGCACGAGTTGCAACGAGGTGCGCTGCAACATATGCCGCGCTGCCCCGAATCCCCGTGCTTAGGCAGCCGAGCGCCAGCGCTATGGTTACCTAAGCTCAGCGGAAGGAGGTTAGCTGCTTTTACGAACTCTTCTCTTATAAGTCTCTGGCTTTTTCGAAGCTCACGGTAGCCCTTTGATAAGATCAAGGAGTCTCGTTGCAGCCTGCCTTCCGTCCAGCAGATGCTTCTGTAGCATGGCGTACGTGCTGTTGAGAAGTGTACTGTGACTGGTGGGCAGATTACCTATTAACGGACAAGAAAGTGCTTTACAACTGCCTGCTGACTTAGAGCATGCAGCAATGGGGTGTTTATATGTGTTTATGTGTGGTGTTGCCGTGCAGCACGAGTTGCGGCGGGGTACGATGCAGCACGTGCTGGACTGATTCCTCTCCTCGTGCGTAGACAGCTGAGTTGCAGCGGAATGCATGCTTAAACTCTGGGGGAAAAGGTCAGTTGCTTTTAGGGACTCACTTCTTTTAAGTATTTGGCTTTCCGCAGCTCACGACAGTCCTCTGATAAGATCAAGGACCGTCGCTACAGCTTCCATCTGTAAACCTTAAGATCGTAACGCGACTGCATACTGCCTAGCTTACGAATGTCTGTGTTGAGCCTTTACGTGCATCTCGCCCGGCACACAGGCTGTCTTGAGTTGTCCCCAAGGGGCGTTCAACAATTGTGCACGTTGTTAGCGTAAGCAGGTTCTGATGTGCTCGGGCGTGCGGTTGTCTTGCAGCAGGACCTTCACCAGGTCCTGCATTACAAATGAGGTGAAGCCCCCTCCCCCTTTCTCATTCCCAAGCCTTTTGGGAGCCGCCCGAAGGACACTTAGTACTGATACGTTAGCTGTTAGATTAGATTGCAACAGCTTGCCGGGCGACAATCCTTGAGTAAGTTCGTGTATTTGTTCTAGCCTTCGCTCGCTCCTTCGAGCACACACAGGAGGGGCAGCTCTTCGTTGACTTCTCCTGAACTCCTATCTGAACTTATCAACTATACTGCTTCGCCAGGCGAACTTAGTGTAGGATAGAGGAATGCCACCACCCCTAGAGAGTAGTATCAGAACGCCCTCTTACAAGCATCCCTTAAGTCGGCGAGCCGAGCTGCCTGCGGTGTATCTACAAGACTACTATGAGGCAAGTCTGCTGTTTACACGATTCGTAGCTGTACACCTTACTTGCTGTATAACTACATATTATCATTATAATAACTACTATTTTAATTATATTTATTAGAATTTTTAGTATTATCATAATTATAATAGCATTCTTACTAAAGACACCTTGGGGTGCGCTCGCACACAGCTGCTGCAGCAGCAGCAGCAGCAAGAGCGATTGAGTTTGTATATAGTTAGCGATGGTGGGGTGTTTGTTTGCTTTTACTATAGAAATTGTTTTAATAAATATATTTATTATTATTAATATCTTAATAAAATAGAAAAGACAGAAGAAGATGCCAGGAGCAGCCTCATCGATCCCTTAGGGGTTAATAACACCAGGTGCTGCTGCTGCTGCTGCTGCTGCTGCTGCTGCTGCTGCTGCTCGATATGCGTCTTCTCGAGTTAATAAACTCGTGTCTAGATATTTTAAATACATTAAATAACACTATTTAATGTTTAATTATAGCAATTGGAGTCCAACTACAGCAAAAACAACAAGAACAACAGCAGCAGCAACAGCAGCAGCAGCAGCAGCAGCAGCAGCAGCCACTGTATGAGGCCTCAGCACCACATGTTGCTTTGCTGCAGTTTGCTGTAAGAGACAGCAGAATGTGTTAGACAATCTAATAAAATGTTTATATTATTTTATTGTATATGAAATATAATAATTGTATACAAATATAATAATTAATATTAAATGCATAAAGATATAAGACGCGAAGATAACGAGGGTTGCAGCAGCAGCAACAGCAGCAGCAACAGCAGCAGCAGCAGCAGCAGCAGCAGCCCTGAAACTCTCTCTCTCTGCTGTTGCGACAAGCAGGTGAGGGGGTGAGTATGTGTTATTTATGTATTATGTGGGGTTTGTATATATTATAATATATTATAATATAATTATTAAGATTCTTTTTGTCTGTTTTTAATATATTAACACCTGAGACCCGCGGTCGTGTTGCTGCTGCAGCTGTATTTGCTGCATTTTTCGTGTGATTGCTGCTGCTGCTGCTGCTGCTGCTGCTGTAGCTGCTGCTATTGATGCTGCTGCTGCTGTAGCTGCTGCTGCTGTAGCTGCTGCTGCTTTGTAATTGAATTTTGTATTATATTGTATTTGTTTTTGATTTTGTTATTATTTTTTTTTCATAATTTTGTTTTGTTTATACAAATTCTTTTTCTGAAGACTACAGAGGCGGGGAGTTGCACAAGTGGCGTGTGGTTTCTCCTGGTGTATATAATATATAATATATAATATATATATATTATATATATTATATGTATGTATAGATGTATGTATAGATATATATAAATATATAAATAAATATATATATATATGTATAGGAGAGAATAAGAAGAAGAGTTGTGTATAGAGTAACATAAAGAAGAAAGAACGATAATAGAGTGTTGTATCCCAACAATACAAATTAAAACATAATATACAATATAAACATAATAAACATAATAAACATAATAAATAAAATAAATAAAATAAATAAAATAAATAAAATAAAGAAACAATGGTGACAACAGCATCCCCAGATATATATAGGAGAGTAATAGAATATGGTCTCCGCAAGACATCTCTACGGTTTGACCGTCTCCTCCTCCAGGCATTCATGGCTGGTGTATATATAGGGATGGCTGGGCAGGGGTGTAACCTATTTGCAGGGGGTATGCCGTCAGATAGTAACGATACACGAGCTGTATCAAAGTCTATGCAAAAGTTTATGTATGCATCTATCTTTCCTACAGCATTTATAGCAATTATATTTACAGGGGCTGAGTTATTTACAGGTAACACAATGACAATGTTAATATGTTTAATAGAGAGGAGAATAACATATTTACATTTAATAATAAATTGGGTGGGGTCGTTTATAGGGAATTGGCTGGGGGCATTATTCTCCGCATACTTTCTATCATATCTACCAGGAGGGTATGAGAAGGACCCCCTATATACATATATGTGTTATATACAACATACAAAAATTAATTATGGATGGGGTGAGTGTTTCTTAAGAGGTGTGGGGTGTAATGTATTAGTATGTTTAGCTGTATGGAATGTAACAGGCTGTGATGACCCCGCTAGTAAGATATTGTCTTTGTGGTTTCCCATTGTTACATTCTGTGTAGCCGGCTACGAGCATATAATAGCTAATCTATATACATTACAATTAACATTAATGATAGGCTGCCCGGAGGGGAGTTTGGGGGAGGTTGTTGTATATAATTTGATACCTACGTTCTTGGGGAATGTGGTGGGGGGCTGTGTATTGATAGGGGCTGTCTATTGGTATAACTTCTACCCTATAGAGGAGTATAGTCACAAACAAATACATAATAATAATAATAATAATAATATTAATAATAATAATAATAATAATATTATTAATTATAATATACAAGATGATAATAATAATGAATTTGCTATCTCTAGAGTACATTCAAGGGCCTCCGTCTCCCCCAGTATAATAGGCTTGGGGGTTAAACCCAATACAGCATTTGGGGGGGCCCCCCCCCCTCAGACCCAATGGGGGGCCCCCTATGACCACTGTAAACCCCATTCGGAGAGTATCAGCAATGTGGGGAGTGCTGCTGGGGTAGCAGCAGCAGCTAATGCAGCTAATGCAGCTAATGCTGCTAATGTTGCTAATGCTGCTAATGCTGCTAATGCAGCAGCTGCTGCTGCTGCTGCTGCTGCTGCTGCTGCTTCTTCAACAGCACCACAGAATACAGCCCCTGCCTTCCAAACAACTGTCTTCCCCAAACCGAAAGCAGATGATGATGAATAAACTTTGTGGTTTATGGTTTTGTGGTTTATACTTTGTGGTTTATATATATATATATATATATATATATATATGTATATATGTATGTATGTGTATGTG
>CAJFCY010000633.1:0-11676 GCA_904066265.1 Eimeria zaria
TATATATATATATATATACCTGTCCAGGAGAAAGAGGAGTCAACGTAAACAAACCCAAACCGTGAATACGAGAAGGCAGCACAGCCAAACGTTCCTGCAGCAGCAGCAGCAGCAGCAACAGCAGTGAATGCAGCAGCAGCAGCAGGAGTAGCAGGGCATGCAGCATCAGAAGAAGAGTAGCAAATGCAGAGCAGCAAGAGCAGCACATACACCAGCAGCAATGCATGCAACAGCAATTGCAGCACATGCAACAGGAGGAAGAGATGCAGCAGCAGGAGCAGCGCATGCAGCAGCAGCAATATATACAGCACTACCAGCAGCAGCAGCAGCAGCAACATCAACACATGCAACAGGCGCATCAATACAGAAGCAAATAAACAACTGCTGCGCCTCTTTGGCAGCAGATCTTGTGCACACGGCAGCAGCAACAGCGAAAGCAACAGCAACAGCAACAGCAACAGCAGCAGCAGCAGCAACAGCAGCAGCAGGAGGCTGCTGGTTACCTCTTGGTTTCCCGTCTGCAGCAGCCTGTATAGAGCAGCAGGAGACAGCGCTTCGAAACCCCTCTTCCCCTGCGTCCGGAGACGCCCAGATGACTGGCGAGAAGCAGCCAAACCCATTGCTGCAGCAGCTGCTGCAGCATCACTTGCGTCTGTCTGCAGCAGCAGCAACAGCAGCAGCAACAGCAGCAGCAATAGCAGCAACAACAGGGATACTCTTGAGAACGGTGTCTGCAATACCAAAACTGCCAGGAGGCGATTCACCTGCTAACTCCCCCCCTTGTCTTAGCAGCAGCAGCAGCAGCAGCAGCAGTGGCAGCAACAACAGCAACAACCGCAGCAGCAGCAAGAGCACTAGGAAGCACCGTAGCAGCAGCAGCAGCAACAGCAGCCTCATTAACAGCAGCAGCAAACACAGCTACAACAAACAGCAAATAACAAACAACACCAACAATAGCGTCAGCAACAGCATCAACACCAGCAGCAGCAGCAGCTGTACTTTCAGCAGCAGCAGCAGCCGCACTTTCAGCAGCAGCAGCAACAGCACAAACGTCAGCATCAACAGAAGCTTCATCAAGAGCAGCAGCAGAAGCAGCAGCCTAAACAGCAGCAGCATCAACAACAGCAACACTAACAAAAACAGCAGCAGCCTATACAACTGCAGCATTAACAGCAGCAGCAGCAGCAGCACCAGCAGCAGCAGCAGCAGCAGCAGCAGCAGCAATACCTTAGCCCTTGCATGCACACGTGTAAATATCTCCTCTCCATCATTTACATTAACAACAGCAGATGACTGCAAATCTCGGGGGCAGCAAAACGTCTGCCCCAACTTTGCTGCTGCTGCACAGCCGTCTGCCCATGCTGTGCTGCTGCAGCTGCTCATAATATATACACACCCTAAACCCTAAACCCTAAACCCTAAACCCTAAACCCTAAACCCTACACCATAAACCTTAAACCCTAAACCCTAAACCCTAATCCCTAAACCTTAAACCCTAATCCCTGAACCCTAAACCCTAAACCCTAAACCCTAAACCCTAAACCCTAATAGAGGAAGGGGTAGGAAGGGGGAGGCATCTCTCACCTTTTCTTGCGTTGTCTTGCTGCTGCTCGCTGCTGCAGCTGCTGCACTGCTCTATATGCCAGCAGCAAAGCTGCTGTTTCATGCAGCCGCTGCTGCACGTAGCGGCAGCGCAACCCGAAGAATACATCTGCATGCATTGAGGAGAAGTCAATCAACTTTGAATGCTGCTGCTGCTGCTGCTGCTGCTGCTGCTGCTGCTGCTGCTGTTCCTGCTGCTGCTGTTCCTGCTGCGATGGAGCGGTAGACGGATCGGTCTTGATATGGGTATCAGCAGCTGCAGCAGCAGTTGCATTTGTGTTGCTGCTGCTGCTGCTGCTGTTGCTGTTGCTGCTGCCGTTGCTGCTGCCGTTGCTGCTGTCGTTGCTGCTGTTGTCTGCTCCAGACGCCTTTGCGTCGGTACCATTTGCTGACGACTCGGAGACCTGCACTTGCTGCTGTTGCTGTTGCTGCTGTTGCTGCTGTTGCTGCTGCTGCTGTTGCTGCTGTTGCTGTTGCTGTTGCTGTTGCAGCAGCTGCATCAACGTCTGTACAACTGCATGCAGATCGAATCCCTCTGCAACACGCCAGCCCCAGCGACAGGTAGTGCAAGCCTCTGTTGCTGCTGCTGCGTTTGCTGTTCCTGCTGCTGCTGCTGCTGCTGCTGCTGCTGCAGCAGCAGCAGGTTTAGCAAGACAATCTAAAACGAAGTACGGACGCCTCTTATGTGCAGTGATGCTGCAGAGGTACGTCGCCCTCTCCAGCTTGCGGCTGCCCCTGCTGCTGCTGCTGCTGCTGCTGCTGCTGCTGCTGCAGCAGCAGGGGTGATGCAGGTGTTTCGGCGCCTCTGCCCGCCAGTAACGACGAGCAGCACAATAGCCAATAGGAAAGAAGCTGCTGCTGCTCCCATCAAACAGCAGCGGCAGCCCCAAAGACAGCAGCATGAGGCTGCCGTACCGCAGCAGCGCAGAGGGAGTTGCTGACAGCATCTGCTGCTGCTGCTGCTGGATAGTTGGTGCTGCTGTAGGCAGGCAAGGAAGCAGAGAAGCAGCAGAACAGCGGCCACCAACAAATGGAGACAGCTCAGGAGACAGCAGAGACCAGCCGTCAAACAAAGCAGCATGTGCATCTGCCATTAGCTGCTGCAGCAGCGAAGCTGCTTCAGTTGCTGCAGCAGCAGCAGAACCATCACCTGCTGCTTCTTCTTCTGCTGCAGCTGCTGCTGGCAACTGCTTTAACGCTGCGCCCAGAGGATGTACGTCCACGTCTGCTGCTGCTGCTGACGCTGCTGCAGCTGCTGCTGCTGTACCGTATGCCGGCGGCTTTACGCGCACACTCTGCAGCAGCAGCCGCAGCAAAACAGCAGCAGCACCACCACCCACTCCCTCCAGGAAGACGAAGAGTGGGTCTTCTGCTGCTGCTTCCTCTAGCGTTGCTGCTGCACCTGCTGCTGTGTCGTCACCCAGTGGAACAGAGCCACCTGCAGCAGCAGCAGCAGCAGCAGCAGCAGCAGCAGCAGCAGCAGCGGCGGCGCGGCCCTTGTCGCAGCAGTCTTGACACCAGAACCGACGGAGAGTTACAAAGACTCGAGGCGGAGATGCAGGTAGGATTGGCTGCTGCTGCGGTTGCTGCTGCTGCTGCTGCTGCTGCAAAGGCGCCTGCCCTGCTGCTGCAAGCAGCAAACACGTCAGGTGGTACCGAGTGTTGCAGGACCTCCGTGCTGCTGCTGCTGCTGCTGCTGCTGCTGCTGTTTGCTGCGCGCCACTACACAGTACAAAGGCGCCACTGCGTCCGCATGCAGCGCAGCTGCTGCAGCGGGCAGCAGCAGCAGCAGCAAGCAGTGCATCAGCAGAGCACTCAAGGGGAGGCAGCTGCTCCGGCAGAGCCGCGAAGGACCTGACTCTCCCTTTAAATTTGCTGCTGCTGCTGCTGTTAAATGCCTTACGATCGGCTGCTGCTGTTGCTGCTGTTGCTGGAGCAGCAGCTGCAGCGTCTAGGTCGCCTATCAACGGATACTGCCGACTGGGGTCTTGCACGGGCTGGTGCTGCTGCTGCTGCTGCTGCTGCTGCTGCCCTTTAAAGGGGTCAGCGAGCTGCAGCAGCTCCGGCGACAGCAGCGGTACAGCAGCCGCTGTGTGTACACCCCAAGCGCAGCAGCCAGCATGCACCCAGCCGTCCAGCAGCGGCAGCAACGCGCCCGATACAACTCTATCTCCTGTCTCCCCACACAGCAAGCAGCAGCGTCTATCTGCTGCTGCTGCAGCACAGTCAGCAGCAGCAAAGAAACTGCTGCTGCTGCTGCTGCTGCTGCACTTGCTGCAGCTACAAACCCTAGGGTCACCATTGCGAAGCCTCAAGGCAACCATACGAACCAGCAGTGAAGGAATAGCAGCTGAATCAATGATATGGCTGCTATTATAGCTGCTGCTGCTGCTGCTGCTGCTGCTGCTGCTGATGCTGCTGATGCGCTCCATGCTGCAGACAGCACGGTGCAGTCTGCAGAAAAGCTGCCGCCGCACGAGCCGCAGCTCCCGCCATTCAGCAGCACAAGGGAGGCAGCTCTGCAGGGGAGTAGCACCAGGAGAAGCAGCAGCAGCAGCAGCAGCAGCAATAGGTGCAGCAACAGCAGCAGGATCTCCACCTTGGCTTCTTGCTGCTGCCATTCTCTCGCAGACCCTGGCTAATGTCATCAACACCTGAAGAGCAGCAACACAAAACACATGCTGCTGCTGCTGCATCTGTCTGCTGCTGCAGCTACATGCTACAACGACCTCCAACAGCAGTACTAACAACAGCAATAACAGCAGCATAGCAGCAGCAGCAACAACAACAGCAGCAGCAGCAACAGCAACAACAGCAACCCCAGCAGCAACAAGAGCCGAAAAACAGCAGAACCACCGCCACCACCACCTCCATCACCACCAACAGCAGCAACAACAGCAGCAGCAGCAGCAGCAAGTGTAGCCTATATTACCTGTGGGTCCCGCTGCTGCTGCTGCTGCTGCTGCTGTGTATTGACAGCATGCGGAGTCCACCGAAGCAAAACAGAAGACACGAACGTCGACAGCTCAGCAGGTAACCGCACAGACAACTGCAGCAGCAAAAATAAGTCAAGACACAGGCGGCGAAAGTCCTGCTGCTGCTGCTGCTGCTGCTGCTGCTGCTGCTGTTGCTGTTGCTGCTGCTGCTGCTGCTGCAAGGGTGCCTCCTCCAATTGCACAGAACGCAGTAAATGACCTGTAAGGTCATTCACAGCTAAACGCAACTCTGCATGCTCTAGTTGCTTCCGGGTTGCTGCTGCTGCTGCTGCTGCTGCTGATGCTGTCCCTGCTGCTGCTGCTGTGAATGGGCTGCTGCTAGACAGCTTGCCATGTGATGAATCAATCAGAGGCAGCAGCGTTTGCTCTAGCAGCATCTGTAGCTGCGTGTACACCGCAGTTGCAGCACGAGCACGGGACAGCAGCTGAGGCAAACCGCTGTGCTGCTGCTGCAGCGCGAACGAAGCTGCAGCAGAGCCTGCTGCTGCTGCTGCTGCTGCTACTGCTGCTGTTGCTGTGCTTGCTGCTGTTGCGGGGTCATCCGCAAGCGCCGAGCAGCTCGCACACAGCCCCTCAAGCCCATCCAGCACAAACACAGGAAGCCGTCTTTGGATGCTGCTGCTGCTGCTGCTGCTGCTGCTGCTGCTGCTGAGAGGCCCTGCTGCTGCTCTTCCTGCTGCTGTAGAAGGGAGACGCTTTGTCAGCGAGCCACACAACGCACAGACTGTCACGACACCGCGGTAGCTGCTGTCTCCCCTGTAGCCTTCGCTGGCAGCAGCTACCTTGGAGTTGTTTGCTGCTGCTCCTGCTGCTGCTGCACCTGCTGTTGCTGCTCCTGCCGTTCCTGCAGCAGCTGCTCCTGCTGCTGTTGCAGGTGCAGCATCTGCTGCTGCTCCCGAAACATCGCGCAGCTGCGGCAGTTGCTGCTGCTGACGTATGCTCCTAGCAGGAGACAGCAGCAGCAGCTGCTGCTGCAGCGGCTGCAGCGCAGCACGCAGAGCCAAGGGTGATTTGACCTTGTTGCTGCTGCAGTCTTCACACAGCAGCGAGAGCCTCCCACATCGATACCACGAGCAACTCTCTACCCGTACCACTACAGGCTGCTGCTGCTGCTGCTGCTGCTGCTGCTGCTGCTGTGGCTGCAGCAGCAACGCTGCTGAAATGCTCTGGGAAGGGGCTACAGGGTCTGTTACGATACCCCAAGGCCCACGCCGTAGCTGCTGCTGCTGCAGCTGGTGCGGTTGGAGCTGCTGCAGCTGCTGTTGCTGAAGCTGCTGCTGCTGCTGCTGCAAAGGTGATAGAGCTATGCTGCCGCCTACTGAAGGAGTGGCCACACGCGGTTGCAGCGAGACTTGCTGCAGCAGCTGCTGCTGCAACAGCTGCTGCTGCAGCAACGGTGTAGCACCAGAAAGCTGCTGCTGCTCAGGCTCCTGCAGCAGCTGCTGATGAATGAACGGTCGTTGCAGCAAATGACGCTGCAGGGACGGGGAAGCCAGCTGCTGGTGCTTTACTTGCTGCTGCTGCTGCTGCTGCTGCTGCTGCTGCAGCGAGCTGTCGGCTGTCCTGGAGTCGAAGCCGTCGAACGTGAGACCAGCAGCAGGAGCACTTAGCTGCCTACCTGCTGCAGACACGGAGTCTTGCTGCATCTGCAGCAGCCGCTGCTGCTGCTGCTGCTGCTGCGCCACGCTCACCGGCCGAGTCCCAGAGCCAGCAGCAGCAGCAGCAGCTGCTGCTGCTGCTGCTGCTGCTGCGGGGGTTGCAGCAGCAGGAGTAGCACCCAGCATGCGAAGCCCCGCCTGCCCCTGCAGCGCCTGAATAAGCTGCTCGTTCCGCAGTATGAGAGCTGACTGCCGCTGCAGTAGCTGCTGCTTCAATACAGCAGAGTCTGTACTGTACGGGGTATTGTTGCTTGCTGCTGCTGCTGCTGCTGCTGCTGCTGCTGCTGCATTACCATCGCCAAGCAAACGAGGGACTGAGGGCCGTTGCTGCGGCTGTTGTTGCTGTTGCTGCTGCTGCTGCTGCTGGAAGGCTTGGGCCGGCCCACCCCACAGCAGTGGCTGCTGCCGCGAATCCACTTGCTGCAGCTGGTTGTACTGCTGCTGCTGCTGTGGCTGCTGCTGCTGCTGCTGTGATGGGGGCTGCTGACAGTGGCAGGGGTCTGCTTGCAGCAGCACTTGCTGCTGCTGCTGCTGTTGCTGCTGCTCTTCAGCAACGTCCTGCGGCTCAACTGGATCTACAGGTGTTCGTTCCAAGTCAGCAGAGGCATCAACACCAGCAGCAGCAGGTGCTGCTGCTGCTGCTGCTGCTGCTGCTGCTGCTGCTGTTGCGCTTGGTGGTCGCTCCCCTGCTTCAGCGTCCCCAGGAGTAGCAGGTGCTGCTGCTCCAGGTGCTGCTCCTGAAGATAGAGGGGCTGCCGCTGCTGCTGCTGCTGCTGTTGAAACAGCAGGGCGATTAACGCCAAATGCATGCGGAGCAGCTGCAGCAACTGTTGCTGCAGCAGCTGCTGCAGCATCTGGTTGTGTTGCTGCAGCAGCAGAACGGGGGACTGCAGTGTTGCTGCCACTCATAGATACTGTGGGAGATCCCCGCAGCTTCTCCAGCTGCAGCTGCAGCCGCATTTGTTGCTGCTGCAGCTGTAGTTGCTGCTGCTGCAGCTGCACATGCTGCTCCTGTCGCAACACCGGCCGGGGACTGTCTGCAGCAGCAGGTGCTGCAGCTACTCCTGCCAGACTGCGGTCTATAGCATTCTGGTGATGCGGTGCAGATGCAGTGAGCAGTTGCTGCTGCTGCTGCTGTTGTCCTTGATGCTGCTGCTGCTGTTGCTGCTGTGTCCTTATCTGCTGTAACATATGCTGTTGCTGCTGCTGTTGCTGTTGTTGCTGCTGCTGGTAGCTGTGCTGCTGTTGTGTCCGTTGCAAAATATGCTGCTGCTGAGTTTGCTGCTGCAGCATCGCCGTCCTAAGCATTGCCAATGGCTGGTCAGCTTCTTGCTTCTGCTGCTGCTGCTGTTGCTGCTGCTGCTGCTGCTGCTGCTGCTGCTGTCTGCTCCCCCCACCAAGCTGTCGCTGGAGGCTGTCCATTCTTTCCTGCAAGAGCTGCCGCAATTGTTGCTGCTGCTGTGTTTGCTGAGGCTGCTGCTGCGCGTTCTGCTGCATCAGTAACTGCTGCTGCAGCTGTTGCTGCAGTTGTTGTTGCAGCTGCTGCTGCACCTGCTGCTGTAGCTGCGATGTGACTTGCTGTTGAACTGCCAGCGGCTGCTGTTGCGGCTGCAGAAGGAAGTTGTGGGATTGCTGCTGCAGTGAAGGCTGCCCCTGCTGCTGCTGCAGCAACCGCTGCAGCTGCTGGTCTAACAGCTGCTGCTGTTGCTGTGGGGCGAGTTTCTCCTGCAAGGCCTCAGCAGCAGCAACAGGTGTTGCCATTGCACCAGGAGCAGCAGCTGCTGCTGCTGGAAAACCACGTGGCGTCCGCTGTTGCAGTTGCTGCTGCTGCTGCTGCTGCTGCTGCTGCAGTTGGATCTTAGCGCCTTTGATGTCTTTGCCACCATCGCCATGAGGGGCAGCTGCTGCTGCAGCACCTGCTGCTGCATGCAGCTGCTCTGCCATTGACGGCAGGCGCATCCAAGGTGCCTGCTGCTGCTCCTGCTGTAGCAATCCCTGGTGGTGCGGCTGCTGCTGCAGCATTCCCTGCTGCTGCTGCTGCTGCTGCTGCTGCTGCGGCAGGTCTTGTTTTGTTAAGACCTCCTCCACCCTGTAGAGACACCGGCTATGTGCTGCAGCGCCGCAGTCGCTGCAAAGACAAACATCCAGCATGCGGTCAGCAGCAGCAGCAGCAGCAGCAGCAGCAACAGCAGCAGGAGCAGGAAGACCAGAGGCAGCAGGGTAGTTCACTGTATCTGTCTCTGGTTGAGAGCGATGTCTGCGTTTGTGAAGCAGCATGTTCTGCTGCTGCATTTGCTGCTGCTGCTGCTGCTGCTGCTCTGGCAGCATGCCTGCTGCTGCTGCTGCTGCTCTGTCTCGAATATTGCGAGCATCCCATAGAGAAAGACACGGGGCTTTCATGCTGCAAGACACGCAGCAAATGCATGCAGGGCACTCAGCAACAGCAACAGGAAACTCTGCAGTATCTATGCTGCTGCTGCTGCTGCTGCTGCTGCTGCTGCTGCTGCAGAGGGACGCCAGCAATTGCTGCTTCTTTAAGACAGCCCCCGGTGGAGGCATGCCTGTGCAGAAGCAGTGAAACGACTCGCTGCAGCTGCTGCAGTGTAGCAGCAGCTGCTGATAGGCAAATGACCCGCATATGCTGCAACAGTCTAACCATAGTTCTGGTGCTGCTGCTGCTGCAGCTGCTGCTGCAGCAGGTCTGGGGCCTGACGATCCGTACAGACAGTGGAAGGCCTGAAGGTATGCTGCAACATCTGCTGCAGCAGCAAAGACAGCAACACAAGATGGCATCCTGTGTGTATACACTTGAAGGGAACCAGCAGCAGCAGCAGCTGCTGCTGCTCCTGCTCCTCCTCCTGCTGCAGCAGCACCCACAGCTGCTGCTGTCGCTGCTGCTCCTCCTCCACCAGCCAGAGAGCCTGCCGTGAATGGTCGTTTCTGCTGCTGCTGCATCAGCAGCTGCTGTTGCTGCTGCTGCTGCTGCACATCGAAGTCCTTCTTTCGCTTCTTTCTGGTTGCTGCTGCAGTGCGTCTTGCTTCCAGGTTAGCAGTAGTGTAGGGTTGCTGCTGCTGCTGCTGTTGCTGTTGCTGCTGCTGCAGCTGCTCGTGCTGTTGCTGCCGCTGGTCTTGTACAGATGCTGCTGCTTCTCCCATTAGGTGTACAGGCAGCTGCAGCAGATACAGTGGCTGGCCCCTCGGAGGAGGTGGCGGCTGCGGCAGGGAGAGGAATGTGCGTGGCAGCAGCAGCTCATGCAGCAGGTCATCATCCCCGCTGCTGCTGCTGCTGCTGCTGCTGCTGCTGAAGGAGAACTGCAAGGCAGGAGGGGGTAGGAGAGACGGGAGAGCAGCAAGTGGGGCTAAGGGGAAGCAGCAAGGATAGTGTGGCTGCTGCTCCCGCAGCAGCTGACGCAAGCCTTTGACAGCAGCAGGAGAGTTGAGCTGCAGCAGCTGATGGATTGTCAGTGCTGCTGCTGCTGCATCTGTACGGGCATCTGAAGCAGCAGCAGCACCTGCTGCTGCTGCTGTATTTCTGCTGCGGGCAAACCCCTTAGCGCTGCCTCGTCGAAGCCCAGAAGATGCCTTGCCCCGGGAGGCTGTCTTATCAGCAGCAGACTCGATCCCCGCTGCTGCTGCTGCTGCTGCTGCTGTTTCTGTTGCTGCTGCTGCTGTTGGTGTTGCTGCTGCTGCTGCTGCAGCAGAGTCTGCTTCAGACTCCTGTGTCTCCTGCTTCATCCCCGAGTTGTATTCCCCAGCTGTATCAACACCTCCTTCTGCTGCACCCTTTCCACTTCCCACATTGCTGCTGCTGCTGCTGCTACTACTACTACTACTACTGCTGCTGCTGCTGCTACAGGGTGTATGTTGAGGGTGTATCTCAAGCAAGGAGAGGGGCTCCTTGTGGGGTAGCTGCAGCACCCCAGCCAGCAGCTCATTCGCCTTCCGCTGCATAACAGCAGCAGCCTTATACTGTCTTGTGTTTGGCATATACAGCGTCTTCATATTCTGTATGAGCAGGGCTATATCCCCTAGAAACTCTCCTAATGAGGTGTACCCGTTGCTGCTGCTGCTGCTGCTGCTGCTGTTGCTGTTGCTGTTGCTGTTGCTGCTGCTGTTGCTGTTTGTTATGTTGTTGTTGTTGTTGTTGCTGCTGCTGCTGTTGGTGTATGGGATGATGCTGTTTGAAGAGACACTTGAATTGCTGTTTAAACCCGTATAACAAATATTACTACTATTACCAATACAGCTGCTGCTGCTGCTGCTGCTGCTACAACTGTTACTGCTGCTGCTACAACTGCTGCTGCTGCTGCTGCTGCTGCTGCTGCTATTACGTATCTTCTGTGCTATAATATTTAAAGAGATGGGTCTCTGTACAACACGCCAATACAAAGAGAAGGAAGCAGCAGGGAGGAAGGAGAACTCCCCTGTCTTGTCTTGACACATCAACTCAGCTACTATCCTCTCATACCTCTGTCTTCTAGATGGGGAACGGCAGCAGGGGCATCTGTATATATATTAACAGCAATATCAATAACAACAATAATAATTGTGAAAGGAACGGCAGCAGCAGCAACAGCAGCAGCAGCAGCAGCAGCAGCAGCGGTAATAGCAGCAGCAACATACAAAACGCCATGGAAAGACATGATGGCGGAGGGAATATAACAACTGCAGCAGCAGCAGCAGCAGCAGCAGCAGCAGCAGCAGCAGCAGCAGCTAAACAAACAGCTAAATAAGCAGCAGCAGCAACACCACATAATGTAGATGAAAAACGGAGAGGGAGGGGAAGATAGCAGCAGCAGCAACAGCAGCAACAGCAGCAGCAGCAGCAAAAGACGCAGCTAAAGAAGCAGCTAAAGAGGCAGCACTGGAAATGCATGCAACCAGGACTGCTATCTCAAGAGCAGCAACAGCAGCAGCAACATAAACAGCAGCAACAGCAGCAACAGCAGCAGCACGAGCATCAGCAACAGCAGCATAAAGAAGAGTATCATCAAAAGGAAGACAGTCACCATCCTCACCACCACCACCACCACCATCAGCAGCAAAACTCAACAGCAACAGCAGCAGCCACAGCAACAGCAACAACAACAGCAACAACAACAACAACAACAGCAGCAACAGCAGCAGCAGCAGCAGCAGCAAACCTGTATTTGATAGTTTTAAGTTGCTGCGGGTGTATTAACCCCTTCGCCAGCCGCACATCACAGCGGGTGTGTATCCAGGCCTTGCAGCCAGAGCACTGCACCCATGTTTCTACTGCTGCACCCCCTCCTATACTGCTGCTGCTGCTGCTGCTGCTGCTGCTGCTGCTGCTGCTGCTGCTGATGGGGTCATCACCTCCAGCACCGTCTGCTACCCATGTCTTTGAACATATAAAACAAAACTGGCCTTCGTCAACACTCCGCCGGCATCTACAATAA
>CAJFCY010000634.1:5000-7500 GCA_904066265.1 Eimeria zaria
CTGTAAGCTTACCCCTAGTGCTGCTGCTGCTCTCCTTGCTGCTGCTGGTGCTGCCACTGCTGTCCGTGCTGCTGCTGCTTCCATGTTTGCTGCTGCTGATGCCTGCCCTCACCAACCCTGTTTTCTGCTGCTGCTGCTGCTGCTTCTGCTGCTGCAGCTTGTGGTGCAGTGATTGCTGCAATTGAAAGCCTTCTATCAATGTATGAGCAGCAGACGGGGGGGTTGCTGCTGCTGCAGCAGCAGGCCCTAGACACGTTGCAGCAGCTGCAGCAACTGAAGCAGCAGCAACTGCAGCAGCAGCAGCAGCAGCAGGAAGAGGAAGGAGAGAATATGCAGCCTGAGCAGCAGACAGAAGAGTCTAGGGCAGACAGCAGCAAGAAAAGACAGCAGCAGCAAAGTGCAGCAGCAGCAGCAGCAGCAGCAGCACATGAGCAGCAGCAGCAGCTTCTAGGCCGGCTCAGATCGCAGTTTGCTGCAATAACCGATGCATTGGTGAGACTCACGTTGCTGCTGCTGCTGCTGCTGCTCTCTGCTGCTGCTGCTGCTGCTGCTCTCTGCTACTGCTGCTGTTGCTGCTGCCGCAACAGCTTCTGGGCTGTGAGTATCGGGGAATTGTTCATACTGCAGCAGCAGCAGCAGCAGCTGTTGCTGCTGCAACTGCGGCTGCTGCAACAGTAGCTTGTGCTGCTGCTGCAACTGTTCCCGCTGTTCTAACCTTAATTGCTGCTGCTGCTGCACCTGCTGCTGTTGCTGCTGCTACATCTGCTGCATCTGCTACATCTGCTGCATCTGCTGCATCTGCTGCTGCTGCTGCTGCTGCTGCTGCTGCTGTTGCAGGGTGAAGCTGAGTTGCTGCATAGGCGTTTGTCGATGTTGTGTATTGCGATTATGGAGACAGACCCCGACAGTTTGCTGCTGCTGGCAAACCTCAGGTGTTTGCTGCTGCTGGGTAAGGCTGCTGCTCTATAAATGCTGCTGCTGCTGCTGCTGTTGTTGCTGCTGCTGCTGCTGCTGCTGTTGTTGTTGTTGCTGCTGCTGCTGTTCCTGCTGCTGCTGCTGTTGTTGTTGTTCCTGCTACTGTTCCTGCTGTTGCTGCTGCTGTTGTTTCTGCTGCTGTTGCTGCTGCTGTTTCTGCTGCTGCTGCTGCTGCTGTTGTTTCTGCTGCTGCTGCTGTTGTTGTTTCTCTATTTGTTTAGCTGCTGCTGTTTGCTTATTTAATTATTTGTTTTGTCTGTTTGTTTATTTGTTTATTTGTTTGTTTTGAGGTGTACGTACACCTCAACTTGCTGCAGCTAACACTGATTATCCTTGTCTCTTTTGCTGCTGCTGCTGTTGTTGTTGTTGTTGCTGCTGCTGCTGCTGCTGCTATTGTTGTTGCTGCAGCACGAGCTGAGGCTTCCTTGTTACCATTTGCTACAGCAGCGGCAACTGTTGCTGCTGCTGCTGAGCTGCCGCATGATTTGCTGCTGCTGCTGCCGCATGCATCCTCGTATCAATATTCTGCAGCAGAGCAGCAAGCCTTAGTGGAAGCCTTTGCTACAGTCACAAACCCACAGAAGCAGCAGCAGCGGCAGCAGCAGCAGCAGCAGCGAGAAGCAGCAGCAGCAGCAGCAGCAGCAGATTGTCTGGACAGGAGGAAGGACAGCATTTCGAGTTTATTATTTGCTGCTGTTGCAGATGAACGTGTTGCTGCCTTTCTGTCTCATTGTCTCTCTCAGCAGCAGCAGCAGCAGCAGCAACAGCAGCAGCAGCAACAGCAGCAGCAGCAGCAGCAAGAGGGTTTGTTGCAGCAGCAGCTGGCAGCAGAAATGAGAGAATACTGCTGCGTGTTGATAAGACAGAGCTGCAGCGTCTCTCTATGGGGCTCTGGGCTTGGTGCTGCTCTGCTGCTGCTGCTGCTGCACCCGCAGCAGCAGATGCAGCAGCAAGCTATTAGCTTCCTGCTGCAGCTAAAACGCGAGTCTTTCCCTTTGCTGCTACACTTGCTGCTGCAGGCGCTGCGGCAGATGCATGCGCTGAGGCTGCTGGAACCCCTAGAGGAAGCAGCAGCAGCTGCTGCTGCTGCAGGAGCTGCAGGCCCTCCTCCTGCTGCTGCTGCTGTAGCAGCAGCAGCAGAGGAGACGAAGAAGCAACTGCAGCAAGATATGCTACTCTTCATGAATGCAGCAACACAGCGTATGGGTGTGCTGCTGACGCTGCAGCAGCAGCAGCAGCTGATTGCTGCTTTGCGAGAGGCAGCAGCAGCAGCACGCAAAACAAGGAAACGTACAATGCTTGTGCTAGGAAGCAGCAGCAGCAGCAGCAGCAGCAGCAGCTGCAGCTGGTTTGTTGCTGCTGCACCCCTGCTGCAGCGGCGCTTCCTGTCGCAGCAAAACTTGCTGCTGCTGCAGAGACAGCTGAGGGAAGATGTTATTGCAAGTGGAGGCCAGTGGAGCAGCAGCGAGGAGCAGCAGCTGCTGCTTGCTGTTGCTGCTAGAAACAAGATCAGCAGCAGCAGCAG
>CAJFCY010000635.1:0-2500 GCA_904066265.1 Eimeria zaria
TATATATATATATATATATATATACATATATTTTAGTAGAGTTGGCCCTCTCTTAGGCACAGAAGGCAGCAGACAGCAGCAAGGAGACGCTTGTTTAATCTGCTGCTGCTGCTGCTGCTGCTGCCGTCTTCTCTCCTCGTTGCTGCTCCTGGTGCAGCATAAGACAGACAGACTCGCAACTCACAGCACCAACCGCTATCTCTTGCCACAAGAAGCAGCAGCAACAGCAACAGCAGCGAGAGGAAGCAGCTGCCACCAGCAGCAAGGCCGCCCGCTTGCCCTGATTAACGCCAGCAGCAGCAGCAGCAGCAGCAGCACCAACAACAGCAGTAATAGCAGCAGCAGGATGTCGCCCTCTAATGGGGCAGCAGCTCGCAGTATGCACTATCACCTTGTGAGTGCAGCAATGGTGCATGCAGCAACAGCAGCAGCAGCAGCAGCAGCAGCAGCAACTGCACACAGCGATTGCAACGGCAACTGCATCAGGGTGCAGCAGCGCCTCTAGCAGGTTGCAGCAGCAACTGCAGCAGACTGCTGCAGCAAATGCTTCGCGGCCGCCACACCCCACAACCAGTTTCAAAGAGGCTGTCGCTGCTACTGCTGTTGGTGCTGCTGCTGCTGCTGCTGCATGCACATGCAGCAGCAGCAGCAGCAGACCCCAATAAAGGAAACTGCGTTGCGGCCGATCCCCAGCAGCAGATTCTGCTGCAGTTGTGGTGGGGTTGTTGTTTTTCCGATCCGTGTGCAGCAGCAGTAACGCCCGCAGCAGCAGCAGTAACAGCAGCAGCAACAACAGCAGTACCAGCAGCAGCAACAGCAGTAGCAGCAGCAACAGCAGTAGCAGCAGCAACAGCAACAGCAGTGGGGTGCGTCAGCTAATAATAATATACAATAAATAAATATTACCTATAATATCAATACATGTATTGCAATTGTTAAACATGCTGTTGGGGCTTCAGCAGCCCGCTGCTGCTGCTGCTGCTGCTGCTGCTGCTGTCGCCGCTGCTGCTGCTCCCACTGCTCCTGCATGCAGCAGCAGCAGCAGCAGCAGCAGCAGCAGCTGTTCGCCCCCCTTTGCCTTACCCGCTGCCATCAACGCCGAAGAAACTTCAGCTTTTAGACCTGCTGCTGTGCTATGATTGACTAATCAGCAACCCCTCAGCAGCAACAGCAGCAGCAGCAGCAGCAGCAACAGCAGCAGCTGCAGCGCATGCGCTCCTCGGTCGGCTGCCGCAGTAGCAGCAGCAGCAGCCGCAGCAGCAACAGCTGCCGCTGCAGGTATTGCGGGGCTTCTCTCCTCCTTGTCTCTGCTAATGGAAGTACAAGAACAGCACGGGGCTGCTGCAGGTTGAGGTGTACAGACACCCCGAATTGTCTGCATGCAGCGCAGCAAAGGCAGCAGCAGCAGCAGCAATAACAGGGTCGAAGCAGCAGCACCATCATAACAACCCCACTGCCTTGGTAATCAGCTCCCGCAGCAGCAGCTGACGGGTCTGCAGCAGCAGTAGCAGCTGCATCAACAGCAGCAGCAGCAGCAGCAACAGTAGCCAAGGCAGCAGCAGAGATGGATGAGGAGCTTCCTCAAAGGACGCTGCGGCAGCAACGGCAGGCGCGCCCGTTTGCGCAGCAGCAGCAACTTCAGCAGCAGCTGCTGCAGCCATTGCAGCAGCAGCAGCAACAAGGAAGGCAACAGCATTTGCAGCAGCAGCAGCAGCAACTGCTGCCGGGGAAAGCTCAAGTATCGACTCCTTTGTCTGCAGGAGCAGCAGCTGCTTCGGGTCACGTAGCAGCAGCAGCAGCACCAGCAGGGCAAAGCTTATTACAGTCGCGTCTGCATAACAGCAGCAACAGCAGCAGCAGCAGCAGCAGCAGCAGCAGCAGCAGCAGCAGCATCTGTTCTGCGCATGGAGTGCTATCAGCTTCGGCATTTACGGGGGGCATGAGGCCTTCGCTGGAGGTGCCATGGGCCTGCAGCAATAGCAACAGCAGCAGCAGCAGCAGCAACTCTGTTCCTGCTGCTGCGCTGTTTGCTGCTGCAGGGGGATCTGCTGCTGCAGCACTGCAGCAGCAGCAGCAGCAGCAGCAGCTACGCCCTTCATCCGGTATTTGCGCTGCACAGCTGCAGGCGCCACTGCACGTACAGCCTAGGCCGCTCTCAGCTGCAGCAGCACAACGCAAGGGCAACCTGCAGCAGCACCTGCAGCAGCAGCAGCAGCAGCAGCAGCAGCAGCAGCAGCAGGATGTCCGATGCCCCATGACGCGTCTTCTCGCGAGTGCAACAGCAGCCTCAGATGTAACTGCTGTAACTCCTTCGCTGCATACACTGCTGCAGCAGCAGCAGCAGCAGCAGCAGCAACAACAACACAACTCTCTACCGCACCTGCTGTTGCACAGGGAACCCCCTGCTGCAGCACGCAGCGCAACACAACCGTCTATTGCTGCTGCTGCTGCTGCAGACTTCTCTCAGCGTGTTGCCTCGGAGCAGCAGCTTTTGCTGCAG